>JAAAKG020149366.1:0-10064 GCA_010014905.2 Druon quercuslanigerum
CATAAGAGGATTCAATTATTATCTTTACGCAGTTAATAAATAAAATAACTATAATAAATATTATGACTATTATCATAAATATTATAATAATTGCATTAATTATTATATGTAGTTATTATAATAATTACGATATTAATAGTTGATTTAACTGTTGTGAATTACTTTACAGTCATCCAGACAACATTGCAATACAAAAATTATCGATGTCTTTGGAAAAGCATGCTACGTCAATAATTAAAAAAGCCTTATGGTCAGTTTCACCAACTTTCAAACTTTTACCAACAGTGAAAGTTAGTAAAAAACGTCAAATTTCCGACCTTTAAAAATTCACAACTTTTGAAATATGCATTTTACAAAAAAAGTTACTAGAGACTTTTTCTTCTTCAAATAAGCCAAATTTTCTACAACAAAATTGTCCGGATAGAAAAAACCACTTTTTCATAATTTGTTTAAACAAATGCAATTTAAAAATGTTTTAAGCATTTTTCGAAAAATTAAGTTGTGGGTTCGGATTCAAGGGCTCAAAACACATAAGAATAAAGGAAATAACAAATATTTTAATTTTAGATCAATAATAGTTAAATTTAACTAAAAAACACAACGTATCTTTAACAGAATAGTAAAAAATTTGAAACAAATAGATGAATTTTAAAATACACCTTTTAAACAGGTAGTCCAAATTCAAAATCAAAAATATTAAGTGAAAACATTTTCAACTGAAAATGAAAAATCTTTTTGCTTAAAAACTTAAATATTTATTTGAAAACTCCTTTATTCTCCTTTCAAAATTCATTTTTTTATATGTGAAAGTTTAAATTTTCCATTTTAGGTCGAAAATTTATCTTTTTCAGTTGAAAACTCAAAAAAAAAACAAAAAAAATTTAAACAGAAGAAATGAATTTTTAAATAAAATAATGTTCAATTTTCAACAGAGCAAATGAACTTTTTACAAAAAAATTAATAGTTGATATCACAGCGACAAAATTTTCGACAATTAAATCGAAAAAAAAAATTTAATTTAAAAAGTATGAAATTTCAACGAAATAATTTAATACTCAACTAAACCAGATTAATTTTAAACAAAAAGTTACATTTTGAATCGAAAGCGATTAAATATATACCAAAACTGTTGAATTTTCAAAATAAAAATAAAACTTTTCAACTAATAGTTGATTTTTTAACCCAAAAAGGTAAATTTTTATCAAAAAACTTGCGTTTTTAACCAAAAAAGGAAAAACTATCAAAATAAAATTGTTGAATTTTTATCAAACCAAATTAATTTTCAAGATAAAAGCCGAATTTTTAACTGACGAAGCTAATAAAAAATGAATTTTCTTGGCAGAAAATGTAAGTATTTGGTTAAAATTTTAGAATTTTGTTGAAATTCCTTTTTTTTTATTAAATCAACTTTTTGTTAGAAAATTTATCTTTTCATGATAAAAATTCAACTTTCTAGTTTAAAATTCATCATTTTGATCAAAGATTCATAATTTCAGCAGAAATTTCATCTTTTTGAATTAAAATTGAACAACTTTGTTCAAAATTTCCTTCTTTATGGTAAAAATTACTTTGTTTGAACTGAATATTTGACTATTTACATAAAAATGAACTTTTTCCTTGAAATTTTAGAACTGAGAGTTCAAAATTCAATCTTTGATATCGGAAACTAGTAAATTATCATTTTTTTCTTGAAATTTAACAATTTTAAAAAAAATTCAACTATTTGGTAGAAATTGTTAGCGTTTTGTAGAAGATGTGCTTTTTTGCTGAAAATAATTTTTTTTTAATCGAAAATTTAAAAATTCGACTTTTGAATAAAAATTTACCCTCTTAGTTGAAAGTTACTATTTGGTTAAAATATTAAGTTTGTTGAAAATTCGACCTTTTTGGTAGAAAAATGATCTTCGGTGTTGAATTTTAAACAATTTCATTACAAATTTACCTATTTATTTATAAATCCTTAACTACTTTATGTACATAATATAAAGATTTTCAATTTTTAAACTTGCTTGCCTCAATTTTAAGGGGGCGGGGGGAGGGGGCAATCACCCCTCTCTTAATCCGCCATGTCATTGCCCAAGATTAACTCAAACTTCTGATAACCACTAGGAAGCTACAAAGCTTTCGTAGCTCCGGGTATGAAGTACCAGTATACGTCCGCTGGGGGCACCACATTTTTTCAGAACACAGACAAGCCTGTCGTCAATGAGACTCACACAGACGCTCGGTACATCACGGCGTCACATTTCGGTAGACTTGTTTGTGTTTTGGAAAATTGTGGCGCCCCCAGCGGGCGTGTCCTGGTACATAGTAGCCAGCGCCACCAAAGCTATAAAAAGCGCATTCACATAGTAGATAAAGTAGATATCTCCATGTAATTTTTTTTACTTATTTTTTATTTAACAACAAATAAGCGAATGAAATGTCTCTGCTAGTATAATAAAGCTGATTAAAAATATGGTAAAATGACTTTTAAAAAGTCGTTTAAACACGTGTATCGTTTTATTACTTTCCACCTGATAAAGTTGGGCCCACGGTGTTTGACCGCCGCATTGGATGTGTTGTTATGGTGTGTTCGGGAGACCACCGGCACTACGTATGAAGTTATTATCTCGTGTGGGGTTCCCCCTTCCACTCCTACCCCCTTCGCAACCAGTACTAACTTTTCTCTTCTCTTCCTCCTTTTACGAGTCAACGAGTCTTTGCATAGGAGGGCAGCCCTAAAGTCACGTTCTAGGCCAAGATTGCCGACATTAATATCTTATTACGGGATTATCGACGTGGGGTTTCCGTAACCCCCTTTACCTCCTCAACCCGTCCTCTTTCAGCAAATTGACAGCAATGTGTGTACACATTCCGTATATGTAGTGAAATGGAAAATAATAGCAAGGAGAGCGTTGATTTTAACATCCAAAGGTGCACTCAGAACTCAAGAATTTTGGTTTCTTCCCTCACAGCCATAGGATATTGCAGGAATAACCAGTGATGTAATTAAGGCCTGGTGGCACCTGGCGCCACCAGGGTACTTTTTCTGCGGCTTGGTGGCGCCAAGCCATTTTCTTGCCACACGGAAAAGTTTGTCAGCCATGGCCCATTTATTAATTATGTCACCATTTTTTGGCTTTTTTATCTCCGCCCCCCCCCCCCTGAAATTGAACATATTCGTTGAATAAAGACGGATTTTACGGTTATAAATTCTTGTAAATAAAATTAGTCTTCACATTTAATATCCCAATTTTCGATATCAAGTTTCGTGTAAATATAAGTTGGATTTGAAAAAAAATGTGAAAATTTGTCGTGAGGTTATGCATACATGACCTTAAAGAAATAAATTTTTAACATGAGCAATTTATAAAAAATAAATTTTAAACAAACTTTTGCATTAACAGCCTAATGGATGAATTTGTCGAAGACAATGGAATTTTTTTTAAAAATGTTACTTTTCAATAAAAGATACATTTTCTAGCAAAAAGGATAAATTTTCAATAACATAGTTGAATTTTCAACCAAAAATAATGACTAACAAAATAGTTAAATTTTCAAGAAAGATACAATTTTTTATATTTAAATTTTTAAACTGATACTTGAATTTTCAGCATACATAGATGCACTTTCAACCAACTGGTAGAATTTTTAAACAAAAAGGATAGAAATTCATAAAAAAATTTTGAATTTTTAAGACAAAGAACAGTTTTTTAAAGGAAAATTGAATTTTTGTCAAAAAATTTTATTTTAGCTAAGAAACTGAACAAAATTTCTACAATTTTTAAATCAGAAAAGACTGAATCTAAAATGTCATAGTTAATTTTTCAAATAAAATCTATGATAGACCAAATAACTTTAAAAAAAAGGAATTTTCAAGAAAATGGTTAAATATTTAACCATATAGATGAATTTTCGACCGAAAGAAAAATGTTATATAAAAAATATGAATTTTTAAATTATCCAATATACAGGTTAAGAAAAAAGTTAACAAAAAAAAAAAACAGGAAATATCAAAAAGTTGTAAAACTTGCTACCAAAAATATGCATTTTCTACACAATAGTAGATTTTCTGCAATAAAGTTTATTTAAGATCAAATAGTTACATTTCTAACTATAGTCATGAATCCTAAATAAAAAAAAATTTCTTTACATAATTGTTTGACGTTCAGTCAAATAACCGAGTTTTCAACAAAAAAATATAAGTTTTCGAAGAAGCATGTAACAGTTGATATTACAATCGAAAAATTGCATTTTTGAAAATGCAAATATTTTTTTAATAAGTCATATCTTTTGTTTAAATATCCAAACACTTAGTTGAAACTTGAACTACCTTGTTAAAATTTCAATCAATTTTAATTTTAATAATTTCATATTTAATTTTATCTTTTTTATTAATTATTTTGTCATTTTAAATTTTTATATATACTAATATTTTATGGTTAAAAATTTATCTATTTGTTTGCAAAATGAACCATTTTGTTTAAAATTCGTCTTTTTTGATCAAAAATTATTTCTTTTAGCCGGAAACTTATCTATTTCCGTTTTTTATCGAAAATCTATTATACATATTGTTAAAAATTTACTTTCTTATTTAAAAATTAATTTTTTAACTGAGAATTCGACTTTTTGTTACAAAAATTTTTTTTTTATAAAAAATTTTCTTCTTGCCTAAGAAATCATCTTTTTAAGTCAAAATTAATTTTTTTTTATGCTTAAAATATTTGTTTCAAGATTGAAATATTTTCTAGAAAATTAACTTTCTAACTTAAAATTCATTTTTCAACTTTAAAACTAATTTTTTAACTTAACTTTTTTAACAAACTACCTGATAACAAAGCTATTCCATTTTTGGTTCAAAATTTATATTTTTTAAATAAAAATTCAAACACTTAGTTGAAACTTCAACTACTTTTTTACAATTTTATTCAATTTTAATTTTTATAATTTTATATTTAATTTTAACTTTTTTATTAATTTTTTTGCAATTTAATTTTTTTCATTTATAATAATATTTTATGGTCTTTTTTTTATTCGTCTTTTTTGGTCAAAAATTAATTCTTTTAGCAGGAAACTTAACGACTTCCATTTTTATTGAAAATCTATAATAAATTTGGTTAAAAATTTACTTTTTGTTAAAAAATTAATTTTAGACTTTTTGGTACAAAAATCGTCGTTTTTGATAGAAAATTTTCTTCTTGCCTAAGAAATCATCTTTTTGAGTAAAAATTAATCTTTTTTTATGATTAAAATATTTGTTTTAAGATTGAAATATTATGTAGAAAATTAACTTTCTGACTTAAAATTCATTTTTCAACTTTAAAACTAATTTTTTAACCTAAATTTTTGAAATAACTGCCTGATTATAATGCTATTCCATTTTCGTTTCAAAATTTATATTTTTTAAATAAAAAGACAAACACTTAGTTGAAACTTGAATTACTTTGTTAAAATTTTAATCAATTTTAATTTTAATAATTTTATATTTAATTTTAACTTTTTTCTGTAATTTTAAATTTTTTATACATATTAATATTTTATGGTTGAAAAATTATCTATTTGTTTGCAAAATGAACGATTCTGTTTAAATTTCGTCTTTTTTGGTCAAAAATTAATTCTTTTAGCAGGAAGCTTAACTACTTCCATTTTTTTATTGAAAATCTATAATACATTTGGTTAAAAATTTACTTTTTTGTTTAAAAATAATTTTTTAAACGAGAATTAGACTTTTTGGTACAAAAATCGTCTTTTTCGATAGAAAATTATCTTCTTGCCTAAGAAATAATCTTTTTGAGTAAAATTTAATCTTTTTTTTTATGATTAAAATATTTGTTTTAAGATTTAAATATTTTGTAGAAAATTAACTTTCTAACTTAAAATTCATTTTTCAACATTTTGGGTTCAAAATTTATATTTTTTAAATAAAAATCCAGCTGTTTGACAACAATTTTATATTTTTCAGCTGAAAATGTAACTATCATACTAAAAATTTGTCTTTTTTAAATAAAAATTAAACAATTTTCTGATAATTCATATATTTTGTTGAAAATTCGTCCTTATTGTTGAAACTTTAATTACTTGGTTAGAGGATGCTATTTATTTTAAATTTCTTTTTTCGTTTAAGTCAAAAGTTTGATATCGTGTTATTTACAGTTGATTATGCTAAAAAAATTAGGTCTTTGTGTCGAAATATAGTCAAATAGCACATTTGTTAATTAAATTTTATTTCAATAATTAATTTTCAACTATTAAAGATAAATATTTAACTAAATAATTAAATTTCTATTCAAGGCGATAAATTTCGCACAAAAATTAATTTTCTACCCAAATAAAAGACTTGAAGTTAAAGTTTTAAATAAATAGTCTAATTTTTAAGAAAAAGTTGATTTTTTTAACAAAACAGTTGAAATTTCATGAAAAAATATAAATTACTAACAGTAAATTTAATTTTCAATAGAATAGAAAATATTAATTTTCTATCATAAAAGAATAATTTTTACCAAGTAAAATTATTAATTAATGTTATAAATATTAATTTTTAACTAAACTGTTTATTCTTATTAATTTCTAATGCTTAAAAAATTTAATTTTAACAAACAAAGAAAGTAAATTTTTACCAAAACATTTATTTTTTAACTAAAAAAGTATTAATTTTCAAAAAAAGAAAGGACTTTTAAAAAAAATAGTTTTACCTAAACCAATAAAATAATTTTTTAACGAAGCAGTTCAACTTTTAACCAATTTATTTAATTTTCAGTTGCAAAAATTAATTTTGAACTAAAAGAAAAGAGTTTCCGACAAAAAAGTTTTATTTTTAATCAAATCGTTTAACTTTCTAAAAACTTATTGAACTTTTCTGTGAACAATATGAATTTTTAAAAAAACAGTTAAATTTTGATCAAAATAATTGAAATATAAAACAAAATGATGGATTTTTAAACAAGATGATAAATCTTTAAACAAAATAATGAATATTTAAACAAAATGATGGGTTTTCAACAATTGAACAAAAAAATTAATTTTGAACGCAACAGTCTAACTTTAAATGCAAGGGTATATTTTTAAATTTTTAATCAAAAACAATAACAAAATAGTTGTATTTTTAACGAAAGACAATACTTTTTAAGAAAATAGTTTGTTTCTTAAATTATTTCAAATAAGTAGTTGAATTCTGAATTTTTTAATTTTGATTTATAACAAAAAAGATCATTTTCATTCAAAAATAAAACAGTTAAATTTTTACTTTAAAAATTTAATTGAAAAAAAAATATTTTTTTACTCAATAGTTGAATTTTCAACTAAAAAAGGTCAATTTCCAACCGAAAATATAATAGTTAAATTTCACTAAAAAAAAAACAATGAATTTTAAATATTGGAAAAATTAAATAAAGTAACTGTTTTTAACCAATTAAAAATTAAGCATGACCGGCCTAATTTATTATAAAAATAAAAGACTATAATTGTAGCAATGTTAATATTATTTAACATTTTTTTCCTGTAGAATTGTTTTAAAAAATTAATATTGACTATCTTTCAAAAAAATTGTTAAGTAAGATTTCAAGAAGATTTAATAAGAAAAAAAATTTTTCGACTATGCAACAAAATAAAACACTTTAAACTTAAAGGTTTAGTGTAATTTACGACTATTTACTTTAATTACTTAAGGATTAAAATTTACTGTAGCTAATGCTAAAATAACACTAATTGTTTAATTTTGATTATTAATAATAAAATTTCAACAGTTTTCCCTCCTGATTTTGACCTATTCCACTGTTCTAGCGGACAACGCGTAATAAGGCGCAATAATGAGTATTGGCGTATTACCGCGTAATGCGGTGTAATTATGATTTAGAAGACGTAACAAGGCGTAATAATACACAATAAAGTTAAATAAGACGTATTAATATATATTAGTGCGCAATCAGGCATAATAATAAGTGAAAACGTATCAATGCGTAATAAAGCGAATTAGTGCGTAATAAGGCGCAATAATGCACAATTAATTAATACCGAATTAATTTTGTGTCAAATTAAATTATGAAATGGCATATACTGTTTTAACTTCTACATCTACAGTTCTACTGGAATGAATCTAAATATTATACAGATGAAAGTACTCTTCAAGAACCAAACCATTTTTATTTAATATTTATTTTTTAAATATAAAAGCAATACATTAAAAAAAAATTTTTCTTCGTTTTTGTTGCTTCTGAAAAAGTCAGAGTTTCATAAACTAAAAACTAAAATCCCACTAAAATGTTGAAAAAATACCAATTTGTTTAAATTTATTTTAGATGAATTTGAAACAATTTATAAATTACTCAAATTCTGAAAGGAAGACAATTTTTGGTGGAGGTCGGAATTCTTTAATTTTAGGATCCTTAAAAGAAAGAAAGAAAGTAAATCATGCGTAAGGTGGATCAATCAGTGAGAGATAAGGTATACTTAAAGTATTCGCTTCGCCTCGTTAGCAGCAGCTGCCTTCGAAAATGGTGACCTGGAGCGATCGATTTTTATTTTTTTCGGCGGAACCTTTTCATCCATGGACACTCATAAACACTCTCCAAACAGAAAAAAATGTTCAATAATCTAGCTCTACCAGGGCCTGATCAGCGCCTGATCAGGGCCCGATAGGGTCGTGCGTTGCGTCCCCTATCCGCGCCAGATCAGGAAACTTCTAGACAAAAATTAATTTGCATGAAAATAAATATTTTTATTAAAATATTTATTTTCATGGATATTAATTTCAATCTAAATAAATATCGTGCAGAAATTATCGGACTAGCCTCGGACAGGGAACGAATCTCAGGCCCCGATCTGGGCCTGATTTGGCCAGGTCAAGCTCGGGTTCAGTTCTGAACGGTGATCTGGCAGCCTGATCTGTCTACGATCGGGGCATGTCTTATTTAGGGCTGCGAAGTCAGGGCCCGATCGGGGCCACGCCGAAATTTCACTGAAAATTACACTGGCATTTATTTAAATTATTTTTAAAAATTTGATTCAGAAGTAGTAATAAATATTGATAGAAAAATATAGAATTTCAAAGACGAGTCCTTATTTTGTATAATAGTGATATGAATAAATAAATTTTATAATAATTTAAGTCACTCGCCCAAATGCCAAGAAAAGTAAAAATAGAAAATATTAGTTTTGAGATCCCTCTAAAATAGTTTTGAATTTAGAATTACATTTTTAATAAATAATTAAATATCCTAAAAAATGTATGTTTTTTGAAACTAATTTTTGTATGATCGATTGCTTTTCAAAAATTGAAGTATTTCAGGCTGCCTAATAAACAGAGTGACTTTTTTCCATTATTTATATATATTTTTTCAAAAAAAATATTTTTGATTTAAAATCAATTGAATAAAAAGTGTTGTTTAATTTTTAGTTTAAAAAAAGAAATTATTTATTTTATTAAATATTTTTTTGTTTCAAGAAACTTAGTACGCTTATTATTATTAAATTGTTTGATTTTAAGCAAGTTATACATTTTATTATCATATTATGAAAACATTTTCTTTCATGAATATTTTTAAATAAAAGCTATATTTGAGTTACGACAATTTATTGAATTTATTATCTGCCAGGTATTTTGGAATAATATCAAACACATTTTTATTTTATATGAATTTTTCTTCATCTTTTATTCAATTTGCATTCATATTATAAAAAATATTTTTTACATAAGATTTCCAGTATTCTTTAATTGTAAGGTATTTGTCTAGTATTTTTTTGTGTAAGTTTAATTGTTCGATTGAATATGGTGCATTTCTTATATTTTGTTTTCCTTTTTTTTAAATTTGTTTAAAAAATTCGTTCTTGTATTATTTTTGTTTGCTATTTTTAAAATAAGTATTATTTATTGGACAAAATAAATATACTACAGAGGAAGATCTAAATTTTTGAAAATTATTAAACTTAAATTCTGAATTATTAATTTTAGATGTTAATTTTGTTTGTCTACTGGTCTGTTTCGATATTATTAAAAGATTGATAAATCTTTCAGACCGGAAATCTGAAGGTCCTGGGTTCAGATCCCAGCGGAGATAGAGACATTTTTTCACAATCTTAAGATTTAT
>JAAAKG020149367.1:0-10064 GCA_010014905.2 Druon quercuslanigerum
ATCAATATTATTAAAATATTGATCAATCTTAAGATTGTGAAAAAAATGTCTCTATCTCCGCTGGGATCTGAACCCAGAACTCAGACCGGAAATCTGAAGGTCCTGAGTTCAGATCCCAGCGGGGATAGAGATATTTTTTTCACAATCTTAAGATTTACTAATATTTTAATAATATTGAGATAGGCCAGTAGTCAAGCAAAATTAACATCTAAAATTAATAATTAAAAAAAATTAATTTTGAACAGAAAATGAAATAGTTAAATTTTCAGTCAAAGAAATTAATTTGTGAAGAAAAGAAAGAAAATTGTTAACTAAATGCTTTGATTTTTAAGAAAGGTGATGAATTTTGAAGGACCGTGATTAATCTTAAACAACAAAAATTAATTCTTAACGATTTAGTTCAATTTTAACTAAGAAAATGATTTTTCACTAGACGACTAATTTTATGCCAAAAAATACCATTTTCAACAAAATTTATTAATTTTCTACGAGATAGTTTAATTTGCAATAAAAAAATGTTTTTAACTATAAATGGAATAGGTACATTTACAGATCACAAGAATAATTTTTAACGAAAGAAAACAGACTTTTTAACGAAAGAAAAAATATTTTGAAACCGAATAGTTACATTTTCAAACAAAGAAATTAATCCAAATTAAAATAATTAATCTTTAACGAGAGGAAATACTTTAAGCTAAATAGTTCAATTTTCTATAGAAAAAAAGAAATTTTCTGAAAGAAGATTAATTTTATATCACATTATTCGAGTATTTAGAAAAAATCCATGGATTTCGAATCGAATAGTTGAATTTTTAGGACGATTGAATAATCCCGGATAATAAAATTCGCAAATAATAAAATTCCCGGCATTAATTGATATTATCGAATTGGAAAATTCCCGAATAATAAAACTCCCAGCAGAAAATTGCGGAATTATAAAATGACCGAATTGTAAAATTCTCCAATTCAAACAATTACAATCTCTTTATAAATATGTTTTATTGATTCCAAAAACAATGATGAAATTTATTTTTTAAAGATATTTTTAATGTATAAAATTTAGAAAATTATTGTTTGCATTTAAAATAACAATAATTTGAAATAAAATATTTCTGGGTGAAAAAAATAAAATTTCATCATTGTATTTGTTAAAAAAAAAATCATATTTATAAAAAAATTGTAATTGTGTAAATGCGGGAATTTTCCAATGAGGATATTTTATAATTTGGCAATTTTCTGTCAGGAATTTTATTATTCGGGAATTTCCAATTCGGTAATATCATTAACTGCCAGGAATTTTTTTATTCGGAAATTTTCCAATTCGGTAATATTTTAAATTGTCGTGAATTTTATTATTCGAAAATTTTCCAATTCAAGAATTTTATTATTCGGGATTTTTCCAATTCGGTATTTTTATTTCTCGGAAATTTTACTATGGGACGACTGAAAAATCCCAAAAAATCAAATTGCCGACATTGTAAAATATCCTAATTGAAAAATTCCTGATTAAGAAAATTCACGAATAATAAAATTGCCGAAAAATGAAAATGACGAATTGGAAAATTCCCGAATATTAAAATTCGAGAATAATTAAATTGCCAATAATTAAAGATTCCGAATTGAAAAATTTCCGAATAATAAAATTCTCGAATAATAAAATTCCAGAATAATAAAATTCCCAAATGAAAATTGCGGAATTGTAAAATGACTGAATTGTAAAATTCCCGAATTTAAACAATTACAATCTCTTTATAAATATGTTTTATTTATGCCAAAAACAATAATGAAATTTATTTTTTAAAGATATTTTTAATGCTTAAAATTTCAAAAATTATTGTTTACATTTAAAATAACAATAATTTGAAATAAAATATTTCTGGGTGATAAAAAAATAAAATATCATTATTTTATGTGTAATAAAAAAAATCATATTTATAAAAAAATTGTAGTGATATAAATGCGAAAATTTTACAGTGAGAATATTTTATAATTTGGCAATTTTCTGTCAGTAATTTTATTATTCGGGAATTTTCCAATTCAATAATTTTATTAGTCGAGAATTTTATTATTCGGGGTTGTTCCAATTCGGTATTTTTATTTTTCGTCAATTTTATACTGGGAAGATTGAAAAATCCCAAAAAATAAAATTTCCGACATTGTAAAATTCCCTAATTGTAAAATTCCCGGTTAAGAAAATTCGAGAATAATCAAATTGCCAAAAATTGAAAATACCGAATTTAAAAACTTCCGAATAATAAAATTTTGAATATTAAAATTGCCGAATTTTTAAATGATTCGTAAATTTTATTATTCGGAAATTTTATTTTTCGCCAATTATATTATTCGCGAATTTTAATATTTAGGAATTTTCCAATTGAATATTTTTTATTATTTCTGCAATTTTATTATTCGAAAATTTTATTATTTGCGAATTTCGCAGTGTCAGTGATTTTCTTTTTCGGGATTTTTCAGTCGTCCTATATTATTAACTGTCGGAAATTTTATAATTCGGGAATTTTATTATTTAAGAGTTTTATTAATCGGGAATTTACCAATTCTGTATTTTTAATTTTCGGAAATTATATTATTCGCGAATTTTAATATTCAGTTTTTCAGTTTTCCCATATTATTAACTATCGGGAAATTTATTATTCGGGAATTTTATAATTTGGAAATTTTATTGTTCGGGGATTTACCAATTCGGTATTTTTAAGTTTCGGAAATTTTCTTATTCGCGAATTTGAATATTCAGGAATTTTCTAATTTGTTATTTTTATTATTTCTTCAAATTTATTATTCGTTAATTTATTTATTATTCGGGAATTTTATTATTCGGGAATTTCACTATGTTGGCAATTTTATTTTTCAGGATTTTTCAGTTTTCCCATATTATTAACTATCGGGAAATTTATTATTCGGGAATTTTATAATTTGGAAATTTTATTGTTCGGGGACTTACCAATTCTGTATTTTTAATTTTCGAAAATTATATTATTCGCGAATTTTAATATTCAGAAATTTTCCAATTTGTTATTTTTATTATTTCTTCAAATTTATTATTCGTTCATTTATTTATTATTCTGGAATTTTATTATTCGGGAATTTCACTATGTTAGCAATTTTATTTTTCAGGATATTTCAGTCGTTCCATATTATTAACTGTTGGGAATTTTATTATTTGGGCATTTAATAATTTGGAAATTTTATTATTTGTAAATTTTAATATTCGGGAATTTTCCAATTCGGTATTTTATATTACTTCTGCAATTTTATTATTCGTCAATTTTTCAATTCGGCATTTTTATTATTTCTGCAATTTTATTATTTGTGAATTTTATTATTTGTGAATTTTATTATTCAAAAATTTTATTTTTCGGGAATTCGACAAAGTCCTTTGTTTAATTAATTGATCTTTTTTTTGTAAATAATTCAACTATATAGTTAAAAAATGATATATTTTGTCTAAAATTGACCTTTCTGAATAAAATATTAATCTTTATTATTAAAAATTCTTCGTTTTATTAGGTATTTTAATTTTCCTGGTTGAAATGCAACTAATTATTTAAAAATTAAATTTGTTTATTAAAAATTTACTTCTTTGGCTAAAAATTTTACTCTTTTGATGAAAATTTATATTCTTCGTGATAAATTCAACAATACGGATAAAAAATTATATTTCTTGTTGAAAATTTGCCTTTTTGAATAAAATATTAATCTTCTTTATTAAAAATTTTTCGTCTTATTAGATAATTTATCTTCGCAGTTTAAATATGCAAGTATTTGTTTAAAAATTACGCCAATTTGCGAACAAGTTATTTTTATGGTGAAAAATTAATTTTTATATAATAAATTTTAATGGAAAATTTATCTTTGTGGTGTAAAATTTATTTGTTTTGTTTCAGAATTTGTTTTTGTATGTTCAAAATGCAACTATTCAGTTTAAAATTAAACCTATTTGTTGAAAACTTAATTGATTTCTTTGGTCAAAAGTTTAACTACTTTAAGGAAATTGTATATTTTTTATCAAAAATTCAACTAGTAGGTTCAATATTCATGCATTTTATGGAAAATTTGTATTTTTTTAGAAAATTATTGTTTTGGTTGAAGATCTAATTATTTTGTTGAAAACTTATCTCTTTTGTTAGAAATTCAAGTATTTGGTTAAAAATTCATGTATTTTGTGAAAATGTTATCTTACTTTAAAAAAATAATCTTCTTGGTTGAAAATTCGGCTTTTTGTTTGAAAATTAAACTTATTTTTTACAAATTTATCTTTTCAGCGGAACTGTTTTTTCTCGTTTAAACTTGATCAATTTTGCTAAAAATTTATATTATTTTTGCAAATTAAACTATTTGTTTCAAAGTTAATTTATTTCGTAGAACATTTATCTTTTTTTTTTAAAAATTAATCATCTTTGTTGAAAATTCAACTATTTGTTTAAAAATTAAATTAGTTTATTAAACATTCACTTTTTTGGGGCGAAAAATCATTATTAAAAATTCTTCGTCTTATTAGGAAATTTATTTTCGCAGTTTGCAAATGCAACTATTTGTTGAAAAATTAAACCAATTTGCTAATATATTCTTTTTTAGGTAAAAAATTACTTTATTTTGTGGACAGTTCGTCTTTTTTATCGAAAATTTCGAAAAGTTCGATATTCATGTATTTTTGAAAAATTTGTATTTTTTTAGAAAATTATTTTTTTGGTTGATAATTCCTCGTTTTGTTAAAAAATCGATTTCGTATGTTAAAAACTAAACTATTTAGTTGAATATTCAATTTCTTTATTAAAAATTCATTTCTTTGGCGAGAAATTTAACTCTTTTAATGAAAATTTATATTCTTTGTGATAAATGAAACTATACGGATAAAAAATTATATTTTTTGTTAAAAATTTGCCACTCTAATAGAATATTAATGTTTTTATTAAAAAGTCGTCGTCTTCTTCATGAATTTATTTTCGTAGATTAAAAATGCAACTATTTGTTTAAAAATTAATCTAATTTAGCTTAATTTTTAAACAAACAGTTGCATTTCCAGATTTTAGATCGTCTTGTTTGTGAAAAATTTATCTTTCTGGTGTAAAATTTCTTTATTCTGTTTGAGAATTTATTTTCGAAGATTGAAAAATCAACTATTTAGTTAAAAATTAAACGTATTTGTTGAATTCTTATTTACTTGTCTGAAAATTGATTTTTTTAGTAGAAAGTTTAACTACTTTGTGGAAATTTTATTTTTTCTATTAAAAATTCAAATATTTGGTTCAATATTCATGCAATTTTTTTGAAAAATTTCTATTTTTTCAAAAAATTATTTTTTTGGTTAAAAATTCCTTTACTTTTTGAGAATTCGATTTCGTTGGTTGAAAACTAAAATATTTGGTTAAAAATTAAACTTATTTGTTGAAAATGTATCTTCTTGGTTGAAATAATTTCTTTGGTAGAAGATTCAATTATTTTGTTGAAAATTCATCTCTTTTGGTAAACATACAAGCATCTGGTTAAAAATCCATGATGCAAATTAAACTATTTGTTTTAAAGTTAATTTATTTTGTAGAAAATTTATCTTATTTTAGAAAATCAATTCCTTAGTTGAAAATATACCTATTTGTATGAAAATTATATTTATTTATTAAAAATTCCATTCGTTGAAGCATCGTGGTTTTATTTAAGAATTTATTTTTATATATTAAAAATGCAACTATTTGTTTAAAAATTAAACTCGTTTGATTAAAATTAATTTTTTGTTTGAAAATAATATACTGCTGAAAAATGATATATTTTGCTAAAAATTTGTCTTTTATAATAGGATATTATTCTTATTTATTAAAAATTCGTCCTTTTGTTAAAAATTTTTTTCTTCGGTTTAAAATTTAGCTATTTCTTTAAAAATTAAACTTATTTTTTTTTAATTTATCTTTTCAGCGGAAATTTTTTTTTTCAAAACTTGATCAATTTTGTTAAAAAATTTATCTTTTAGTTGCAAATAAAACTATTTGTTAAAAGTTAACTTATTTCGTAGAAAATTGATCTTATTTCAGAAAATCAATCTCTTAGTTTAATATATAACTATTTTTAAAAAAATTAAATTTGTTTATTAAAAATTCATTTCTTTGGCAAAACATTTAACTCTTTTGATGAAAATTCATATTCTTTGTGATAAATTCAACTATACGGATAAAAAATGAGATTTCTTGTTGAAAATTTGCCTTTTTAATAGAATATTAATGTTTTTTATTAAAAATTCGTCGTTTTATTTGAGAATTTATTTTCGCAGTTTAAAAATGCAACTATTTGTATAAAAATGAAACCAATTTTCTAATAAATTCTTTTTTTGGTAAAAAATTAATTTATTTTGTGCATAGGTCGTCATTTTTGTGAAAAATTTATCTTTCTAGTTTTAAATTTCTTTGTTTTGTTTGAGAATTTATTTTCGTACGTTAAAAAATCAACTATTTAGTTCAAATGTAAACCTATTTGTTGAAAACTTATCTTCTTGTCTAAAAATTAATTTCTTTGGTAGAAAGTTTAACTACTGTGTGAAAATTTCATATTTTTCATTAAAAAATTAATTATTTGGTTCGATATTTATGCAATTTGCAAAAAAATTTTATTTTTTTAAAAAATTATTTTTTGCTTGAAAATTAATTTCTTTGGTAGAAAATTTAAATATTTTTTTGAAAACTCATCTCTTTTCTTAGAAATTCAAGCATTTAATTAAAAATTCATGTATTTTGTCGAAACTTTATCTTCTTTTTAAAAAATTTTCTTCTTGGTTAAAAATTCAGCTGTTTGTTTGAAAATTAAACTTATTTGTTAAAAATTTATCTTTTCAGCGGAAATTTTTTTTTGTTAAAACTTGATCAGGTTTGTTTGAAAATGTATCTTATTTTTGCAAATTAAACTATTTGTTTTAATGTTAACTTATTTTGTAGAAAATTTTTCTATTTTTGAAAAATCAATCTTTTTAGTTGAAAATTCAACTATTTGTTTAAAAATGAAATTTGTTTAGTAAAAATTCACTTCTTTGGCAAAAATTTTTACTCTTTTGATGAAAATTTATATTCTTTATGATAAGTTCAACAATACAAATAAAAAATTATATTTATTGTTGAAAATTTTCCTTTTTGAATAAAATATTAATCTTCATTAATGAAAATTCTTCGTTTTATTGAAGAATTTATTTTCGTAGGTTGAAAAATCAACTATTTGGTTCGATATTCATGTATTCTGTGAAAAATTTGTCTTTTTTTAGAAAATTATTTTTTTTGTTGAAAATTCCTCGTTTTGTCGAAAATTTGATTTCGTAGGTTATAAACTAAACTATTTGGTTGATAGTTAAACTTATCTGTTAAAAATTTATTTTTTCCGCAGAAAATGTTTTTCTTTTTTCGTTGAAACTTGATCAATTTTGTTAAAAAATTTATCTTATTTTTGCAAACTAAACTATTTGTTTCAAAGTTCATTTGTTTTTAGAACATTTATCTTTTTTTAGAAAATTATCATCTTTGTTGAAAATTTAACTATTTGTTTGAAAATTAAATTTGTTTATTAAAAATTCACTTCTTTGGCAAAAAATTTAACTTGTTTCATCAAAACTCTTATTTTTTATGATAAATTCATCGATACGGATAAAAAATTATATTTCTTGTTGAAAATTTGCCGTTTTAATAGAATATTAATGTTTTTTATTCAAAGTTCGTCATTTTCTTCAAAAATTTATTTTTACATATTGGGAATGCAACTATTTGTTTTAAAATTAAGCTAATTTGCTTAAAGTTTACTTTTTTAGTTAAAAATTCATTTCCTTGGCAGAAAATATAACTATTTTGCTAAAAATTCACCTTTTGGTCAGAAATTCAGTAATTTGCTTGAAAATTAAAAATTTAACCATTTGGTAGAAAATTCGGTTGAAAATTCATCTTTTTTTTAGAAATTAAATTCAAAAAATCTTAAAAATTTTTCTAATTCCAAAAACTTTTCAAAAACTATTTGAAAAGATTTTAAATAAAAATGTATCTTTTTTTAGAAAATTAATGTTCTTGGTGGAAAATTCAACAATTTGTTCAAAAATTAAACTCGTTTTTCTGTAAATTAATTTTTTTTTTTTAATACTATTCTGCTGAAAAATTATATATTTTGCTAAAAATTCGTCTTTTATAATAGGATATTATTCTTTTTTATTAAAAATTCGTGCTTTAATTTTAGAATTTATTTTCGTAGGTTAAAAATTCAACTAAGTTGCTTAAGAATTAAAGTAATTTGTGGAAAATTTATTTTTAGTTGAAAATTCATTCAGCTAAAAATTTAACTCTTTAGTTGGGAATTCATCTATTTTTTTAATTAATTTTTTACATATAAAATATTATATCTCTCGTTTTTAATTCATATTTTTCTTGTGAAAATTCTTTTAAAAATTTTAAATTTATTTATATATTTATAAATTAAAAAATGTTATTATTATATGGATTATTTTTTGAAAGCATATGAATATATTTATTCAAAAATATTCTTTTTTATTGATATTTAATTTTTTTATTTAAAAATTCGACTAATTGTATAAAACTTCCTGATGGGAAATTTTACAAGTAATATGCCATTAAGATTCAAATAGGATTTATGAACTTATAATCTTTCTTCGGGTAGAACCGGTTTTTATTTTTTTTTTTTTTTATTGGCTACTAATTTTAACATTCATTCAGTTTTGATAACTCGTTACGAAGAGTCGTAACATTTAATGGGTGCGTCGAACTCACATTTCATATCCACATAATTTCGAGTACATATCATTGATACAGTGGCTTTTAAGAAGCATAAATTTCTCTGAAATTTAAAAATGTAGATTCGCAATTCACAATTTTGAAAATTATTTTTAAAATATTTCTTATTTCTTGATGGACACTTGTGGTCGCTGTGACCCCACGTATTTTCCAATTTTTTCCCCCTTGTATAGGGTATCTTTTTTCAAGTATTTTTTTTGAATAATTATATTATCACTGATGCTTTGAAAATCTTTTATTCCTTTTTTATGTTCTTTAAAAATCTTTTATGATTTTTTTCAGCGAAACATATCTTTTAATTTTGATCTAACTTATATTTTAAGTCGTTGGGGTCAGTGAGACCCATGTGTATTTTATGGAATTTTTATGGACATGTCTCCTTTAATGGTAGAATGAAAAATTTTAAATAATTATTGTATTAAGATTTTAATTTTATAGTTTAAGGATAAATAAAATAATAATAATGTTAAAAGATTTAAATAGGAAATATAATTTATTTCACTTTTTAAGATAAAGCCACTATATACGCTTCAATTGATTACAATCTAATTTTAGTAACCATTATTAAAAAGTGTTCCTGAATTTTTTCAAATTCTCCTGAAATATTTTAGAGTATTTTAAAATATTCCTAAAATTGTTAATAGTCTTCAATAATTTAAAGGGATTTCAAAGAATTTTAAAGATTATGAAAAATTCCAAGGAATTTTTAAAAGCTCTACAAAGTTTGAAGTGATTTCAAAAGATTTCCAAGAATCTGAAATATTTTAAGGTATATTAAAAGATTCTAAATAATTTTGAACAGATTTTAATAATTTAAAATGTAAATTTCAAAAATTATTCAAGAGCTTTCAAAAGTCTCAAAGAAAATTTTTTTAAATATGAAAGAGATTTGAAACAATTTAAAAAATATTTTAATAGCTTTTCATAATTTAAAAATATTCCAAAGAATTTTAAAGATTTCGGTATATTTTGAAATATTCCAAAGTGTTTTTAGGAGATTTAAAAAGAATAAAGAGTTTGAAAAAAATTTAATTCTTTGGGGCATTTTTAAAAATTCCGAAGAATTTTAAATAGCTTTTAATAATTTTTAAATATTACAACTAATTTTAAAAATTTCAAGATATTTTTTTAAATTCCATGAAATTTTGAGACCCTTAGAATATTTCAAAATATTTCAAAGAATTAATTTTTTTGACTATTTTAAAAGATTGCATGGACGTTAAAGAAGCTAGAGAAGTATGCCAGGACAGAAAAGTATGGCGGAAAATAGTTAACAAGAAGAGT
>JAAAKG020149368.1:0-10063 GCA_010014905.2 Druon quercuslanigerum
ATTAAAATTCAAGACTTCATTTTCAGGAGCTTAGGGGCCTCCCCATTCCAGCAAAATAATTATATATCTCCTTTTTGCATCCGGCGCCTTAGTTGGCAAGGCGGCCCTAGTCTAGGTCTAGCATCTCCCATACAATTTTTTAATGTCAGAAATGTTAATTAACATTTTCGGGCTTTTCAAAATTAATCAATATTTTCTTCCTAGAAATTATTGAAAAAACTTATTCTTCGTTACTATTTAATGTTTAATTAAAAAAAATCTAATATCTATCAGCTAAATATCTCCAATTTTACATACAAATAAAATATTTTTATGTAACATCGATTTCTCAGTCAATTCTATTGCTTAGAGCTATTTCTATTAAAAAGACTGAATTTTATGTAAAACTTTGTCGCATTCATTTAATTTGATTAAAAAGAAAAATCGAGGCGGACATGAACCTATGTTTTAACCTAGGTTTAAGTATAGGTCTTGATGTAGGGCAGCCCTGGTTTTTTCTCCCGGCCACTTGGACCAAGTCCTAAGAAAATATCAGATTTTTCGGAAAATGTGTTATGTGGGAATAGCTTTGAACTTGCGCATACATGTAAACTATCTAACCTTCATTTTGAGGGGAACTGTAAACAGCAAATCAGATTGCTACGCGAGAGAGATAGCTTATCCCGCTAAATCATAGTCTGTCTCTTATTTTGCCACCAACTCTGCCATTGCCTGGTTCCCTCCGGGCATATATGCTCTAAGATTTCTAATACTAAGTATTTTAAGTTGTGACTTCAGCTGGCAAGATGTTTGTACAATTAGGGCCAAGCAATAATACCAATTCCAGGGAATAAAACTAAATATAGTTAATAATTTAGAAATAAATTATTTTTCACAGTTACAAAAAAAATATCGATTTCATTATTTAATTTAATAGCTTTTGAAAAATGAAAATAATATCTGAATACACATATCGTGACAAATACTTATTTTCCAAGTTTTTATAAAAATAAAGTTTCGTCCCGTGTATTTAATATTATTGTTTGGCCCTCAGCGTGCAGACATCTTGGATATCCCCACCCAATCTGAAATACCTAATGGCTTAATTTTACAAAGTGTGAACAACGAATCTTCTAAAATCCAATGACCCTGACGTACAATTAGCAAAGCTGTGAAAATAATAACTAATGCATTTAGACATAGTTATTTCAAATCTTAAAAAGTATTTAAGAAGTTACGAACGAGAAGATTATGCGTCGAATGACGTTTTTCATTTCGTCAAGAAGCGGACACTTCGTACCCAAAGTAGCATGTATAGTTGATCGATATTTCGTACCCCAAGTGATGGACACTTTGTACCGCAAATGATAAGGAATTTCTACCCTACATTACCGCAAGGGTAATATTTTTTGTTATAGGTATTTAATACCCTGATATTGGTTCTTCATTAAAACTGTGTTTTTTCTGTATTACGGCGTCAGTAATAGATCTCCACATAAGCGTGCAGTTCTTGTGTTACATTTTCTACCTTCAAAATGTATGTAATGTATATCATCGACCTAAATACTTTACTTAAAAGCAATACAATATCCCGGGATATGCCGTTTGATTCCGTTTATGCCTTAGGTTATCCCGGGGATTACCCGTCGGGAATATACCTTAAGGCGTAAATATGGATATCCGGGATATATATGGGATATTTTTGTGATATTCAAATTTCTTATTTGGAATTACAATTTTTTCAATGTATCCCACGTGGAACATTTGGATGTTCAAAAAACTTGATACACAGATACCGGATAGCATAGGGATCAGTGGTGCAGCCGAGGCCAAGATTCAACTAAATGAAATACTCATCAGGTAATAGAAAGGGTCTGGACGAGGCCCTACGTATCATCGGGCGATAAAAGCACTCTCGTTAGGGCCTGCTCAGTAGTTCTAGCTAGGACCTGGCTAAAAAAGCGTCACAGATCTAGTCAGGCCCTCTCCATTTTCCTCGACGAGCGCCCGATTAGAAATAGGGAAATCTAACGAGGGGCCTACTAAACCGCGATAGGAATTTCTACATGGGAATGGACTAAGTGCATGGAATACAATCCATTCTTGCCCTATTATAATAATATCTTCGTAAAACGTTCTTTTTTGTATATAAGTATGTTGGAAAAATAGTTTTTATTCTTAATTACTATTTAATAAAATAATAAAATTATAATCATTATTATTTATTAAAAAGATATTACAGACATAAAGTTTAAAGCCATATATTGAGTCGATTGTTTTTCTTTCAGCACTCAACGAAGGGAAGTTAGCTGATGGTTGATGTGAAAATATCTCATTGATCTGATCATATATCTTGTGAAACCGTTCAGACATCTCATCGGTTATTTTAAATTCAATTCAAACACATGAGACACCTATAGCAAAGCTATTGCAGCGCCAAGTCACTACATAGTTTCGTGGTTTAAGAGAGGTCGAGGCAAGTGGAACATTTATGCTTTCTCTGTTCGTCGAATTGAATCACGTTTTGGAGTGCTAAAAATCTACACGTACGTACATTCTGCAAACAATACACGAAACCAGTTTTCTTTTCTCTCATTAACGTTCGTGAAATGAAATCAAGAAATTATTTTTAAAATCCCCTTCGCTTACGTGTACAATAACAAATAGTTATAGCTAATATTATGAGAGTTGAGGGTTAAAAATTGAAAGGTCATCGTTGATTCATTATAACAACTTGTTGGAATGTTAGCACTTTTGGTTCGATACTTTTTTTGAATTTTAATTCCGTTTAAAAGAGAGAATTGTTCAAATAAAATCTTTAAAATTTTATGACTAATAATTGAATTGCATACATAATGAAACCACGTTACATTAGAAGGTTCTAAATGGAATGTTTTTGGATTTAATTTTCTCAAAATTTCTTTGTAATTTAGACAATTTTTAAATTACTGGCATTGGAACTTAAAAACTTTCGAATTCTCTCTCACTCTCTCTCTCTCTCTCTCTCTCTCTCTCTCTCTCTCTCTCTGTTAGCACGTGCTCGCGCGCGTGTGTAAGTTCAATGCAAGAAGTATTTCAGTGGGGGGAAAAATACGGAAGTAGAACGTCCTAAGAACGTTCAACATATACGACAACGCCCAATTTCGTTAATGTGTTGCTAGGTTTTTTTAATTTTCTTGGGACTCGAACAAATTTAAACGAATCTCGGATTTCTCAAGAATGGGAAGTAAGATGAAACAATAAATAACTCTTTTCATTGTATTTATTTTTCATTTTTTTATTGGTTAGTTCGTATTTTAAAAGCTTATTTGATTAACTGAATATGTCGACTTGGCGTTTTTGTCAAACTAAACATAACCTATATTTATCATCAAAATTATGCTGTAGCCACAAACTGAAATTATGAATATTACGTTCCAATTTAAAACAAAACTTAACAATTCTAAAGTCAAATGGATGCATATTGAATAATGTAGAAGATGCAAAAGTCGTACACTTTCACAGTGGAAAATCTGAAAATTTGTCAATTAGGTTCCTTCGTCAAAATAGCAAAGTTTAATTTAAAAAAAGTGAAATTAACTCTTTAATAGTGTTTTGTGGACAAAGGGTGGTACGTATGACTTTACTCTCTATAGCCGGAAACGATGTTTGCAGGACGAACCGCGCGGAGGTGTCCTAAAAAGGTTTATTGAACGTACACGTCAAATAATTTAGTTTAAACGTTTTAAAAACTGCCCTAAGTCCGATCTAATAATTGTCTGATAAAGATTTATGTTCGAAATACGTCCTTAAACCGTTTGTGGAACTTTGTATGTCAAAAGAACGTTATTTAGACTGACTAAGACGTTTTTAAGCCATTTTAATGATGTTCTTTAACGTTTGTGACCACTGAGAAGTTCAAAAAACGGACCAAAATTCCATATTTTGTCAGCGTTTGTACGATAATGCAAAAATGTCATAAATGCCAAAATCCAAACAGTGGATCCAGTATGGCGTGCATAATTTTCAAACTGTTACATACTTGTATGCAACTTCACATGGGGGAGTTTTTGAGGTCGCTGATATCAAATTTTATATACAAAGTAACACATTCAAAATCAAAATTGTACAGAAATATTAGCAATTGTTAGAAATAAATATACATAAATAATAGGTATAAAAGTTCTTAGTATTTAAATTCTGTTTATATGCGGACATACCAAAAGCTCTGTCAAAGCTACATTTGTAAATTAAGTTTACAATGAGAATTAGCTACTACAAATTTTAAATATATATATTTCATTATTATTATCGCTCATGAATATTTTAGTCGCAATCAATCATATGATATTATTAGTAAAGTTTTTGCGATGAAAAATTGTTAAACATTAATTTTTTTATAAAGATTTCAGCATAATATCGTAAAGCCTTCAACCCCACTTAATTTGTATGTATCTATAAAAAATAATTAACTCTGAAAAAGAATTAAACCTGAGCATTTTTTAATGAATATTTTAAATAGTATTCTGTTTAATCAATTTAAAAAAATTATGAGTTCATTTGCATTGTTAAATCCTTTAAAATATAATACTTTGATTTTTCCTTTTTCCGATTTATTTATAAATATAATATTTCCTAAATCAAAAAAATAAAGTCGGCAGCTTTACGTCCGTTAGGATTTTTATACTGAATAATTAAAAAAAAAAGTGAATTGGTTCAGATTTGCGAACTTCATCTTAATTGATCGGAGAAAATCCATTCCTGAACCATTGTGCGGTGGCGGCGTGAATCGCTTAGGCTTGAATCGAATGCAATTTAGCAATGCCAAATTTTCATAAGCAAATCGCAAAGATGTCTTTTAGCTTGCGTTGGGCCTAAACAAATACCATATGAAATTATTGATTCAGGCGTAATACGTTTATTTAAAAGCGATTATAATTTCAATTATTTAGCAAATATATTTAACAATTCTAGTTTTTCATTATTATCAAAACTTTAGGCTAGTAATCTTAATTTCTGTAACACAGCGATATAACCTATTGTACATAGGCACATAGGCACATAGGCCTACAGAACATATACGGGTTCTCATAATGCTAAAGTGTCATTTAAGTCCTTTAACATGTGTATGTATACCGCTACGCGACTCCGCTTTGCTGGGAATGGGTTAGTTTGTTATAACAAAATAATAACCGTCCAAGGTTATTTTTCTTATTTATGCTTCTAAACTATCCTAATTATGTAAAAAGACACTTCCCAAAATAACATAAAATATTTATTCCAATAGAAGATATTTCACAAATTAAGCTGATAGAAAATTGCATGGCACTTTCCAAATTAAATATGCTGATCCTTCGGTCAATATTTTATGCATATTTGAAGATGAAACTTCGTTCTCAACTACTTTCCAGTATGAAGAGGTTGGGGGAGGGTCAGGGTTAAAGAAAAGAACAGACCAAGAAAAAAATGGTGGTTCGTAGTGGCTTTTCGATTTTTGATGCAGGAAATCTTACCTTGTCTCTATTGCTGCTTCACATAGCTCGATCGGCAATTCTTTGGACTTGGCGAGTAGGCGTATAGATATGATAACAATGTCTACATTACATGCTTGCCCCAAGTTTTTACACTCCATGCTTGCTGTAAGTTTTATAGCACTGTTTTTTGGGGGGTAAGTGTAACCCCCCCCCCCATTACAAACTACTTTTACCGTTAAATGGGATCTTACCATTCGCAAAATAGGTGGGCTTAAGCGCCCATTATAGGCTCGCGTTGCATAAACAATATTTGAAATTATTCGCATTCAAAACTGAATTATTTTTAAAAGTGCAAAGAAATGTTCAATATCCATATGCCGACCGCTTGGAGTTTTAAACTAGACTGAATTCCGCGAAACCCTTGCAGACACGATAGTCCGATTGAAAAAATTTCGAATAACACCGGTAATTGACGGGAAAAAATTTATTTGAGTCGTTAGCGTTTTCTTGTTTTATCAAAAAGATTATTCATCGGTAACATTTATGGTAATTGATCAAAACTAACTGTGAATAATTAAAATGTTTGCATAAACATTTCGAGCCAAATCGGATTTTTGTTTTATTTTCAGGTCTGGCTGCAAACCCGAAACCCGACCCAAATTTATTTTTCACCTCATTACTAAGGATTTTATAAGGTTATACATTTATTGTCCTAAAATTAAGAATCGGATAAAAAATGTAAAATACTTGATCACATATTCAAATAAAGAAATGCGTACCTGGGTTTAGAGAGTAAGCGAGTTTTTTGACAAAATTTGAAATTCTGACTGCCGCGATGATAACCGGGAACCCGACGAGTTGTACCGGAAGTTCGAAAACAGGTTCCTGTGGACTGGGGGCTCCTGTTACGTTCGTCAGTGGTATCAAACAGCATGCGAGGAGCGTTATTATCCTTGTTACCTGCATTCTCTGCTACCTGTAAATGACGTTAATATTCTTTTGAAAGCTAACCAATGATGCAGTCTTCTTATGCATTACGAAAAACAAATGCCACTCGTTTTTCTTTAAAGTGTGGTAAATTGGAGAAATATAGGACATTATTGCAGATGCAAAATTAGAAATGACAATAATTCATAGTTTCGTATAAAATCGAATGCCTCTATGTCAATTCATAAAGATTGCCCATGGATTTCCGAAGGAACTAATCTCATATTTATTTTAAAAATTCCTGAGTCTAAACACTATCAGATCGACGGCGGAATGCAGCAAGGACAAACAAAAGATGTCTAATACTTCCACTCAGCCTGAGGCAGCACATCCGCTTTTGAAGCTAAACTTATAGAGCCTAATTTATTTCCCGTGTCAATCAATCTAAACATTTCTTCAGTAAAAAGCAACAGAGAAACTGAACCAAGGTATTTGAAATTGCATACAAAATTCAGCTACCCTGTTAACACAAAACTGCCGAGAATTTCAAACACAAACGTAATGGAATTTTTGGAGAATGTAATTTAATTCGAAATCAAGATATATTTGGCGCATGCGCCTTAAAATATTGACTAAATTATACTGAAAGTAAGAAATAACCACATCCGTATGTTAATTTTTATGCTAGCTATTTGGAGGAAAATACCAGATTATATAAATTAGTATGAACAAGGCTGGATCGAACAATAATGAACTAGTCGAAAGAAACAACTTTAAACATAATTTTATGGCCGTAAATCTTGAACATCTCATACAAATACGAATTCACATTCAAATTCAGGAAATACAAGTTTAAACACTTTCACTGGTAGACTCCGGTGTCATAATTGGTAGCACACTTCACATGTCATGAGGAGGCTGGCGGGTCTAACCCAGCCTGCAGTGAAGCTTTTACAACTTATTTTATAGTGTTTTGCAATTAATTTACGATAAATGAAAATTTTCCCAGCGCATATTTGGACTTTACATTAAAAATAAAATACTGTTATAGGCTTAAAAAGTCTAATATTAATTTACCAGTCTTAATAAACAACTTTAAAGGAAAGATTAATTTTAACATAAAATATTTGTATGAAATAATTACATAATTTATCACTCTTCACACTTACGTGTGAGAATAGTAGAGAGCGAAGATTTTGCATGAACTGTGTAACATCAAATAAAATAGGAATATTTAAATGCCGCTTAAAAGTGCATACGAATAAGCAACTTTAATCAAAAGTTCATGCAATTATTTACCTAATTAAGCATTGCAAATCGTACAATCTCTAATTCAATACATTCTCAATAAAAGCAAAAAACACAGGTGTAATGCCTACGTAGTGCTGTTAATATTACTTCACCTCGAATTTAAGAAAAATCCTAACCCGCTTTTATATTAAACTGTTTTTATTTTACTTATTTTAATTTCGAACTCGTGACTACCTACAACGCGGAAGCTCGAATTACTTCCATAAAACTGCCGAACAGTCTTACCACATTACAAAAGGTAAGAGACACTTCCATGGAGAAGGAAATTTTGAGTATAAAACCAGAAGGTTTACCTACCACGTGGCACACAAGCACACAATTTTGTCACAACACCTGAGCACTAATTAAAATCCGACGACACAGATGGTTGTTGCTTTAATAAAAACCTATTGCTGAATGTTTCTGAGTGAGCCTGTCTCGAGTTCAGTTCGATCAGCACATAAGAGAAAGTCCTGTTCCCCTCCTGGCGGTTCTTTCATAGGGCTTGGGTCCGAGATTGCAACATTTTGTCTACAACAGGTTCAACCGTAATGATGGTGACATCTTCGCAGAAGCAATTGGCAAGGTTGTGTCGTTCATGGGAGAACGTGAACTTGCACGCAATTGGCCCTTGTGCCCTACTTATTTTAGTGACGTACATATTACCGCTTCATCATCTGAATATCTGTTACAAGAAAACTATAGAATGCGGCATTAGATTTAATACTTAATCCGGTTTCGGTTCGCTTCTTAGGCAAACGTAGCAAAATGACATGTAAGAGCTGAGGGGCTGCTATTATTAGTGATAATTATAATTATAGTTAATTATTACTAATTATAATTAGTATTCAAGTGATTTTAGAGAAAATACTTAATTATGCAAAGACAAGACAAAAAATCTGCGCGCTGGACGGGCAAATTCTCTGTCCGCACAGCTCGCTTCGCTTGAAAGTTTGATCGCGCATAGGGCACGCAACTGTTGGTTCTCGTACTTCGTGATCGATAATATATGTATCTCGCGCTTCGCGCTCGACCATTGTATTTCCCCCACATTTGTACGTAGAATCGTTTAAAACATAAATGTTAAAGCATCGGCAACTGTAATTTGGTCTGTACCTCGGTCTGGAGATGCTTATTCAGATATTGCAAAATGAAGTAAAATTTTTTATTTTAAATGATTATTTTAATATTTGTTTTTTATTTTGCATTAAATTTATTCTTATCTACCCTCAAAAATTTATATCACTCCAACAAATTTATATTAATAAAATTTATAATATAAATTGGTATTGAAAAAAAGTATTTTCATTATCTTACTTTTATAATTAAAAAAAGTGTGCATCCTACAAAAAATGGTTATTAAGCATTTTATTGCAAAATGTTTGGTTATTACATCAATTTAATTTGTTTATTCTTAAAGTTATTTTTTTACTATTAAAACTAAAAACATGCATCCTAGCGTCAGGTCTTTATATGCACATTTTAACATACTCATAATTTAGCCAATAAATTTTGAAATTAAAACTTTGTGAGTTGATGGTAGTGAAATACTTCAGACAATAAATTAATAAAGAACCTCGGTGTAAGATAGGTCTTCTTTATTTTAAAAATCAACGTTTCGAGAGTCACAGACTCTTCTCATCATGAAAATTTAAATACGGCGAAACATGAAAAAATATACGTTGTAAAGTAACATCCCATCTCCATTTCCACATTCATGATATTAGCCCAACTGCAAATTTAGATTTAGTTAAATTGATATTAGAGGTTATGAAGTTACGAATTATGATAAAAAAAAACATTACCTGTGTTAAAGTTTAAAAACAGGATTGAAGTCATCATTATGATTCAGTGCCGTGTCAATAATAAAAAATAAAGGTTAAAAAATTTTGAACTTATTAAAAATACTTAGTATTAACAAATAACATTGGTTATGTAATATTAACAATGTATGAGAATACGGTAATATATGAGAATACGAGTGAAAATATTAAATTAGAGAATCTAGAATAATGTTATATATTGGACTATAGTTGGACAAATCTGTAATTATATTAAAACAAATAATAATTATAACATTATAACAAATAGTAATATAACATTATAATAAATAGTAATAATAAAAAAAAAGATACTTATTCTGGTAGATATATTAATTTTCTCTCTAACCACCCTGTACAATACAAAGTAGCTACAATAAAAAACCTCGTTGACACAATATTTAAAATATCTCATGAGTCCTTCCATGAGTCTAACATTAATTTTATTGAAAAAATTTTGTTCTTGAATAATTATCCAAAAAGATTTGTATAAGTTCATATCAGAGAGAAATTAAAAATGCTTAAAGAGTCCAACACATCACAATTGAATTCAGTTCCGGTTCAGAATATTGACTTTAAACAATTTGTGTCTAT
>JAAAKG020149369.1:0-10063 GCA_010014905.2 Druon quercuslanigerum
TGCTCTTGGTGGTTCGGAACCCACCTTAAACTGTAGGTCCCCCTCCCACCACCAAAAAGGGTGTGGGAGGTGTGTTAGGGAATAGGAAGAAGGTGAAAGAAAAATGTAAACCCTTATGGGACACATTAGAAGCTTCCACTAACTAGAATCAGCTTATTAAGTATCGTAAGTAAAATATACTCAAAAATACTTATTCGGGGGGTAATGAAAATAAAAGAAAAAAAGATTAGGAAAGTAAAAAAGTGGGTTTAATTCCGGAAGTTCATGTACGTATCAAATATTTAGCTTAAGGCAAATTACAAAAAAAGTTTGAAAGTAGGAAAAAAAGTGTTCTGTGCATTTATCGACCTAGAAAAAGCTTTTGACAAGGTAAATAGAAGTAAACTTTGAGAAGTCCTAAGAGATTAAAGAGTCAATGGATGGCTCCTACAAGCTATAAAAACAATGTATACGGGTAGCAAAGTGATTGCAGGGGTGAACGGGAAATTGAGTGACTGTTTAAATATTATGCAAAGCGTTAGACGGCGATGAGTTATGTCTTTATGGCTTTTTATATTATGCATGGACAGGTGTTGATGAATGGCCGTTTTTGACGAACAAGGTTTGGATCTCAAAACAGTAAAGATACGTGGGTTAGTGTTCGCAGATGATAGGGTTGTCATGGCAGTTTTAATCAAATACTTGCAAGAAATGTTGAATAAACTAAATGCAAGCATGAAAAGCATGGGCCTCAAAATGAATACAAATAAAACAAAAACTATAGTGTTCGAATGATAGAGGGAGAAAAAATTATGCAACAGTGTATTAAATGATCAAAGAATAGAACAAGTTGATAAATTGATAGCTTAACCTTGATAGATAAACTAATAAACCTTGATAGTCTATTTACTAGGGACGGGAAGATAGATGAGGAGTTATATAGACACATAAACTAAGGTAAGAAATGGTAACACATAATTCTACATTTGTAGCAACTGTAATATACGGTATCGAGACATGGGCCCATCAAGAAAAAGATAAGAGTAAATTTAACGTGTTTGAAATGAGATTCCTGCGCATAATATGCGGGAAAACTCTGATGGACAAAGTGAGTAACGAAATTATTGTGTAAGGAATGTGGTGCGAAAGAGACACTAGTTGACACATGAAAAAGAAATCGGTTAAGATGGTTCGGGCATGTTAAGAGAATGAACGAATGGTTGGAATGAATGGTTGGAATCTGTAAATGAGGCCCTTGTTAGAAGAGATATAAGAAGCAATTGTAGAAGAAGTAAAGTGAATGACGCCTGAAACAAAAGGCCTTGGATACTAATGGACCCAAGTGGGGAACCTTACATGACGACTTTGTGAGGATCTACACTAGCGGTAATTGCTAGAGAGATTAATCAGCAACTTGGGTCGGAGCAGTATTGTGGAATGAATGTGTTATTGAAATAAATAACACGAGAATTCTAGATCAATTTAAAAAATCTCTAATCCTTTCCTCACATTATTCCCTTTCCCAACGAGTGAGTCACGTCTACCCCAAAAGGGAAATGACTTAATTGTGTAATAATAATAAGAATAATAATGTGCACATAATATTATTATTGCAACATTAAACCATTTCTTATCGGGGTAGGCGTGACTCACTAGGTGGGAATATAAAGAAATTAAAAAGGTCACAATCAAATAATTAATTGTGTAACGTTCGGTTTTATTTTACCTTACGGTGTCCCTCCGGACGCTTCAGTCTCACCAGGATTCTTGGGTGTGGGACAGGCTTTGAAAATAGACGAACAACGAGAAACGTGCTGCATCTCCCTATAATTTACATATCTGATTAAAGCTAAGTGTGTGTGTGATATGTGGGTGTGTATCGTAATTTACAGGTTCGGGTGGTGTTTTAGTGAGATGAGTGTTGCGTAGGCGGATAAAGCGGTGAAAGCTGGTGTCGTAGCAAAGCAGAAAAAAGAACATAGAAAGCGGGTGCGCTGGTGAGTTCAAATCGGTCCCTAGAATCAAGAAAACGGTGAGCGGTCGAATATACCAGTGTGCGTGTGGGAAGAGCGGGGCGTGGTCAGATTTATCGACACGCGCGTCGATGGAAGGAAGTGCTTGACACGGGAACGGGCATCGGGAAGCTTGGTGGTGTCCAGGCGCCCGTGACGAGTGGGCCCAGAGCATCGTCTCCTGGACCCATTTCTCTCAGAAAAAGTGTACGGTCCGGAGAGAGAGAGGGGGGAGGGAGGTAATCTGGTGTCCGTAAGGTATACGCGACGCAGGAAACGGTCGTCGGGAAGCTTGTGGTGTTTAGGTGTCCGTGACGGGTGGTTGTTCCGATCGATTCGGTCGGTCAGGTCGGCGTTCAGGGTACTACGGGTGACACAGGGAACGATCGTCGAGAAGCTTGGCGGTGTTCAGGCGTCGGTGGCGGGCGGTTGTTTCGGTCGGTCTGGTCTGCGATCGGGGTGCTACAGGCGACGCTGCCATAGTTGCGCCAGGTAGTCGTATGTCGAGTGGCCTCTTGAAGCGGGATCAGGGTGGGGGATTAGGATATCAGGATATCGCAGGATGGCCACAGGAGCGCATCGCTTACGGGGGTACGGAACGAGACGGTTATGGGAGCAGGGGAGAAGGAGATGTTAGACAGGTTACCCGGGTTGAAGTCGCCCCAGCCTAGCGAGTCGTGGTTGTAGCTGCTCCAGGCGGCCAAGATTCACCATAGCCTTCGTGTACGGTGAGGGTTCTTCAGGTGTGCGTGATGCTGTTCGTCGCGGTCGCTCTACCATAGTTGTTTCAGATGGTGGAGAGACCAGTCAGCTCGCCGAGCGCCGACACAATGGTAGAACCGGCTTGTCGCCCTCGACGAACGCAAGGTGGTTTGCCGCGGGTAGGTCGGTCAGGGACACCTAACGCCGATGTACCCTGGCCTCGATGGGTGGTCCTAGGAGCGTCTGTCGGCCACCGATCGAGTCGGCTACAAGGAACGGGAAAGCACTAGGAGGTGAGGGAGGTGGTCTGGTCGCCTACTGGTAGAGTAAGCAGCTAGAGGAGTTGCACCGGGTGAGAGCTCCCCGATGTTACTCGGTTCACCGCACCCGACGAACTCCCCGTTGTCTCATCACGAAACCTCTTTATTCTCTCGCGGCCGTTGGTCTGGTGGGGCGCGCAGTAGCGCTGTCAGATCTGGTAAAAACCGGGATAGTCGTGGCGTGTCGAGGTACTGTCGAGGTACTGTTCGTTACAATTGTTACAAAGTCTAGTATGCAATAAGAGGTAAGGTTAAGTTGTTATTTCAGAAAAAATATAAGAAAAAACAGAATATAGTGTCTAACATGTAGTCATACCAATAATTTAGTTTTCATGGATGAAAATATGTGTTGTATTGACCGAAAAGTTCTTTGCAGAAATATACGATATTAAGTATTTTATGTTATTCATAAATTAAGCATTATTGATGATTTCGTTGATTAATCTCGTGGTCCAGCATTTTTCCGTTTGGGCTACAAGAGTGAAATGGATAACACAATGTCTCCAATCATATCTGATAATAGCACAATTAAGTGCAACTCAATTAAACAACTTAGACAAGAATATCACTTTGTAATTCGCGGATACCACTGCACCAAAACAGTTGGATAGTCTCTTGTAGCGTACGACGACTTTCGGTACGCATAAGGCTAATTCGCTGATGCCGTCTCTTGAATGGCGAGATACCGAAGCTGTGTTTTCCGATACATTGAGAAATAGTGTATTTTTATCAATTTTTTCACTATCGCCACAAAATCAAAAAAAAATCCAAATTAGAAATCGCGATAATAGAAGCCAGCCGCAAAACCTGAAAAATTGGTCTGCAACAAGCGCATGAGTTTGCTATAGATTTTAAAATTTATATATATATTATAGATTATTATTACATTTATATTATATATTTTCTTTAAGATTGCTTAAACACTTACTTGCGATCATGTTAAGCTCATTTTAACTAAAAAAATAACAAAAAGTCTGGCATCATTTAAAGGTTCTATTTTTATAAATTGGTTAAGCAATTATGATTATCAGCTTTGATTCATCATGATCTCACTCTTATTGAAATTTTGAAAAAAAGTTTGGACTAATGCCTCACTCTAATTCAAAAATTAAGAAAAAGTTGTAAATTTTAGAGAAAATTGCAATTTTTTAACATTAATCTAAGAGAAGATATATGTAAACAATGACTAATTGTTTAAACAAATTTTTTTAAATTACTTTAATTATTATCTCGCTGCATTACAAAATTTAAAAGAGAGTAGAATTTGTATTTAAAAAAACAGCAACTTAGAGAACGTTTTGATAAAAAGTTGTTTGAACAATATTTATTTCAACTTTAATTAATGACTTCCAATAAAAAAATGAAAATAGCTAGAGCAATAATAAATTGTTTTGACTTTTGTTTTACATCTGATTATCAGTAGAAAGTATTAAAGTATTAAAGTAATATTCATTGGGTTGGGGAAACGTCCTAATATCATTTTCTTTTAAACATAAAAATTTGTATTAATTTTTTAATTTAAACGAATTTGTTCAACGAGCGCTTGAAGCTGATAAACTAAAAATGCTAGGCCACTCTACTGATGATTTATCAATACGCATAAAGTAATAAGTCTATGAAAATTGGCAGCTAATGCATTAGAGCAAAAAAAGCATAGACATTAATTTAAAAAATTGGTTAATTATTAAATTTACTTTTTTCAGATTCTCTTATCATTACATTCACTATTTTCAATCCAACGAAATTTCGGAAACTCCTCTACGCCTATGAAGTCGACAGCTTGTCACGTACGATTCTACAATCTAATAATTCTGTATGTTATAATTCTGCAATCCCAGACTTAAAAGTAATATATTCAGAATGTGCGAATTATTCCGATTCCAACAATATGTAATTTGTCTATAAAGTTTGAAAATTGGGGAAGTAAGCAATATAAAATTGAATATTGAGCTAAACTTCCTTCAATTAAACTTCTTCAAAATGCAACTTTTCTATGCAAGTAATATATCATTGGAATCGGCAAAATTCGTCGATGCTGATTATGATATTTTCAAATCGCTAGTTGAAAAATTAAAAGTTGTTTAATTTTCTTACTTTGACATTCCTGTGGACAAAAGACCCATGCTGTAGTAAGTTCTCCTAAACTAAGATTAGTAAACAAACAGAAAAGTTGTAGAAAACATAAAGCCTACTTTCCTTCAGTTTTGTAAATCAATCTAGGAAATTTTTTTCTTGCAGTCGAAGAAATTCACGTCAGATTGGCTGAAACATTTCAAGAAATCCTGCGTTCCTTAATAATAATTGAACAATGGGCTGTGCGAAGAAAACAAAAGTTGGTAGTTCTATAGGGTCTTCTCTCAGGGAACAGAGTATAGATTCCTCTACCGTTAAGATTGTTCGCCTATTTTTCTTCTGTTCTAAAGTTGTGAAATTGTTCAATAACATAAGTATTAATTTGTTGACGGGTAAGCAATTATGCAATTTAAAAGTTTGTTTTAAACTATTACAATTTTATAAAAAAGTTGAGTGTAAGAAGTTCGTACAATAGAGTCATTGCAACAAAAATTTGTTTGTTAATTGCAACTCACAATATAAAAGTATATAACTATTTGGACGATAAAGAAACGAATTTCATCAGAAGTATTTTTTTATTTGATTATAAAATATGTACCTTGTTAAATATGCAAGTGCAATCACTGCTGGGTAGGAGCGCAGCGGCAAGAAATCTGGAAACTGTTTAAACTTTTTTTATTGGAGATTCGGAATTTAGCCAATGAGGCCATGAAAATCAAAATTAGTTATTTATTTGTCCAGTCTGATTGTTTTAAATTATCATATTATCCGAAAAATACTAGATTGGTAATAGAGAATTAAAAAAATACCAAGATTTGGGACCTACCAAATGAAGATTCGGTTTTCTTCTCTGATTCGTAGAATCTATTCAACATCTTAAGATCATTGTAATATTTAAAAGATTATGTAAATTTATTTTTTAATTTAATCCAAAATAAAGAGACGTAGTTGTCATTGTTAGTTTTTGTTGTTGAGGCATAGTTATCATAATAATAATTTTTGTAGAAATTCCTGATATACGTTGTTGGCTTTAAGGCCAGGTGAATTGAAAGCAATTAAGTTGCTTTAAATATTTCAACACAAAATGTTAGCCCTCATAATTGAAGTTAATTGAATCATATGAGAATTTCTAAGAAATCTTTGGCATAGTGACGAGATTATGTTCTCGAGAGGACAATAGCAAGATTTTAACATCAACACTACTCAAAGTTCACTGAAAAGTCTTCAGATCTCCTCTTGAGAAAATAACCTCGTCACTATGCCAAAGATTTCTTAGAAATTCTCATATGATTTAATCAAATTCATTGATCAGGGCCAACATTGTGTACTCAAGCATTTGAAACAACTTAATTGCTTTCAATTTACCTGACCCTAAAGCCAACAACGTACATCAACAATTTCTACAAAATTGATTATTGAGGGTAAATACAATCCCCCAGCGATTACTATTCATAATAATAATCATAAAGTAATAAAATAATGTATGTATTACAAATATAGAACGACATACAATTAATTAAAAGCCTGATTTCATTACGATGGCTGTCTTATAAAATGCTTCGGTAGTATTCTGACAAACATTGAGAGTGAGTTTATGGAATCGTGAAAAAGATTTATATTACGGTTTCAACTCGAAATAATTGCTCCCTAGCATGACGAACCATAGGTACTAAAAGATGATCTTGAATCCTGACAGGCGTCATAACTAAAATCATGTCTCAGAGAATGACCGAGTTATACTTTGTTTGCTGCTACTTTAAGATCAGTATCTATTCTTCAAGTCATAAAAAGTATGTATAGAGGTTATATACTTGAGAAAGAAAATCGCAGTGTTTATCAAGTAAGCTACATATCAAACAATTTTACCTTGTCTCAGAATATTATTTGCTTTTAGTTTTATCTTACAAGAAAAGCTTCAATTAATTCGCATGAGTTGCATTCTGGCCTGCACATTTCACTTTGCATAAGAAAGTACCTTGAAATAATTTCGAAAACATTTAATTACGAATAAACAGTAAAACTATATACATTTTCCATTCGGCCCATTTTTGCGAATGTGAGAAAACTTATTGATGATTCCTAATATTCGGCTGAGTCCCTGATTCATATTTTTGTATTGACTAAAGAGATTTGCTAGATATATTTTATTTATTAAATTTTCATTTATTTTTCTTTGTGCTAGTAGTTTCGAATTTCAGCTTTGCAGCGAAAAAACTTGACAATCATTCATGTACAAAATTAAGGTAAAGATATTCCAAAGAAATTTCGTTACCAAAAATTTATTTAAAAAGTTGATGTTTTTTATATTTAGTCAAACACAAAGTGACCTTGATGCTTTTAGTAAAATAACGATACTTTTCTTGTCAAACATATCGATTTTTTATTTGCGATAGGAAGTCATGCATTATTTTATCAGGTGATATTATAAAGTTCCGGAAGTGAACGAAAGTGGGTACTAGGGCAGGCCAAAAATACATTTTTTTAAATCGATCAGCATTAACCCAAGCCCCCGGCTTTGGAAATTAACATAGGGTTTCAAATGGAAAAAGCTTCATTTTCGTAAAACTGGAAAAAAGAAGTACTTATTACCAGCTTTTTGTAAATTAAAGTTGAGACCTCACTTCAGGAATTATTAAGGAATAATTTCCATCAAATGACTTTAAATGTTGACCCCCCTCCATTATTATAAATGTTAGTATATCAATTGTTTAAATAAATGCCATATTTTGTTATAACAAAATAAACCACTCATTACATTTTCCAAACAAAAAATCTAACAAAAGTTTCCGACAACAAAGTGCAGCAGCTATGTTCCACTTCGCTAAAATTTCATCTCTCTATAATCTATATGTGAATATATGTATTAACAAATGGCAATAGATACAGCACTCGAAGCAAAAGTTTTTATATTGTTGAAGCGTTTTGTTTCTGACACTTATTCGTCAATACTGTTTTGTTCGTGAGTTTACATAATATGAAACATTAAAAAAACAATTGTGATTGAACTAACTAGAATTCTGGGTAATTCAACTAAAATAGAGTGTTAAATATGCCCTTACTAATAATTCTGTTTAAAAGTATCAGAAGTTTCTGGTTGACAATTTTCTGGGTAATATTGCTAGAAATTCGAGGAAACTTAACCAGAATTTCGGGCAAGGTTAGCCAGAAATCTTTACTACTATCGGCGAGAAAATGATAGGCATCTGCCTTTGAAGCTTAACAACTCAGCCAAAAAAATGCCAGCGCAATGAACAATTAGTCAAATAAAAGCTAAAAGTTTTCTACGTAAATGAGATCGAAGACGTTTATGTAAAGAAATGTTTGTTCTTTGCAGACTGAAAAATGTAAAAAACGTAAGGATTTTTGGGTACATTAAGGAACATTCAGGTCTAGAGCATTATTTCTTATACAAGAGGCAATGAGAAAAAATTGAAAAAATTCATGAGTATGAGGGAAACTGTTGTGAACAAATTGCAGTTGAGAAATTGGAGAAATAATAAAAATTCTTGCTTGAAAGTACAAACATGTACAGCTATATTATCGTAGGTCTAATAAACATATTAAAGAGATTCAAACTGCAAACTATAACGGATATGCTCTGTAATTACTTTCAATTACTCGGAAGGATGTGATAGTCTTATTTTTGTTAAAAATCGCGATATTTTTAGACTTTTTTTTATTGAAAAACAAGTGCCAGAAAGCAGCCCGAACCTATTTTTTTACTGCCAATCGCTCACGCCTTTCTTTGACCCTTGGTTCTGAACCCCCGGGGGGCTACACCTGGCACGTTCTCGGCACCAAAAAAAAGGTTTGGACTGCTTTCTGGCACTTGTTTCCCAACAAAAAAAATGTCTAAAAATACCGCGATTATTACAAAAAATAAGACTATCACATCCTTCCGAGTTACTGAAAATAATTACAGAGCCTAGCCGTTATAGTTTGAAGTTTAAATCGCTTTAATATCTTTATTAGACCTAAAGATCATATAGCTGTACATGTTTCTACTTTTAAGCAACAATTTTTATTATTTCTCCAATTTCTCAACTGCAATTTGTTCACAACAGTTTCCCTCATACTCATGAATTTTTTCAATTTTTTCACATTGCCTCTTGTATAAGAAATAATGCTCTAGACCTGACTCTTCCTTAATGTACCCAAAAACCCTTACGTTTTTTTACATTTTTCAGTCTGCAAAGAACAAACATTTCTTTGCATAAACGTCTTCGATCTCATTTACGTAGAAAACTTTTAGCTTTTATTTGACTATTTGTTCATTGCGCTGGCATTTTTTTGGCTGAGTTATTAAGCTTCAAAGGCAGATGCCTATCATTTTCTCGTCGATACTAGACAGTTTGCTGGTATCTTATGAATACAACGTTCTATTTAACATAACCAGTTGTTCTGGTAGACATCGATTTTCGACTATTGAAGTTCAATAATCTTCTATGTTCATGGTCTCTTCTTAACCTCCTCTAAAATTACATTTAAGTAATTACATTAATTTCATTTTCCCGAAAAAAAAATAATCTAACAAAAGTTTCCGACAATAGAGTGCAGCAACTATGTTCCACTTCGCTCAAATTTCGTATCTCTATATAATCTATATGGGGATGTATGTATTAATAAATTGCGATGGATACACAACAGGCGAAGCAAAACTAGCATATTTGATTATGCGTTCTATTTCTGAAATTATTCTTTAAGACTATCTTGTTCCTTATTTTACATAAAATACATGTAGATCACTTGGTCAATTCCAAAATTCTCGATCATTCACTTTCTTTGCTAATTGTCTACAATGTTAATACTTTCGAGAATATTTCTCAAGGAAACCCTAAAAATATGTGCTTGGTTTAGAACACAAAGTAATAGTAAGGAGTGGTATCTCCCTATGCGTTTTGCCGACAGAGGTGGGACAAAAACACCTCCAAGAATTATGACCAGTTTACAAAGCGTAAGAACGTTTCTAAATTTTTG
>JAAAKG020149370.1:0-31791 GCA_010014905.2 Druon quercuslanigerum
AATATATAGCATTATATAGAAAACAGTAACAATAATGGCTGACCATCGGCCATCCCTGAATATTCCACCCTGTCAATGATTCAAAATTGACAAAGGTCCATTCGACTGGACAATGCTCTGGTCAAATGCAGAAGAAGCGGGGGTTGAAAATAGGGGTGGCAAGCTGACCCCTAACCTACGAGCGTGGGTGTGGGGTCGAACTTATTCTCTTCTATTTCAAGCTACAAATGCAAGGATGAACGTTTCCGGGCCAATGCCCCTCGATAATGCCTAATCTAATTTTACCAAAAGAAATTCGGTAATTTGCGAGACTCTAAAGCTTATTTGTGCATTTGAAGGGAATTCCGAATAAAGACAACATTTTATTTCTTTAGTGGAGATTTAGACCCGTTTCCAATTGCGAACAAGGAAAGTTAATTACGTTTAAAATTAGAGCTGGAGACCGTTTTATTTCTGGGCAGAAAATGGTCCTTCGAGCCGGATACGTATTTGCTTTTTTGTGACTTACTTCCTCAATTATTAAACATCATTTAATAATAATTAAAAAAGGTAAATTTTCAATCAAATAGAAATAGTTAAATTTTTAATTTAAAAATGGATTGTGAAAAAAACGAGTTTCTTACAAAATTGTTAAATTTATACCGAACAAACGAATTTGTAACTAAAATGATAAATCTTCAACTGAAGCAATGAATATTTAAGAAAATATTCCAATTTTTACCAAAAAAGATGAATTTTCAAACAGAAGTTTAACAGTAGACATTTCAGTTGAGTGCGGTGATATTAAAAAACAAAAAATAATCGGATTTTATTACTGGCTTCTTATAATTCAGATCTCATTTAATTTGACATAAATAAGAATTTGATTATTTATCAAATTAAAATTTTGTTTGAAACTAAAGTTAATTTTTCATTAAACTGATTAATTATAATTACTTTACGTAATTTATGCACAGCTCCCAAGCACAAATTTATTAAATTTTCTTTGCAAAACTGGATATGTTGAGTTTCAAACTTTGAACGTTTTCCAATGTGAAACCTTTTTCATCCATTCACTATTGAATGCATGACCCCTCATTATGAATGAAAGCACAAGAAAGCATTTGAAAAATTGTGCCTTATTTGTAAAGTGCCTCTTGAAAGGAAATGAGGTGACCAGAATAAATTTTAAAAAAATTGGGAAAATTACATTTAGCCCCAGGCAAAGGTGCAAAGATGCGTGGATTATCGAGAATCGAAATTCACATTTCAGCTCGTGACTAATGCTCTCGGTGTCAGATTCGAACAGACTGTAGCGAAATGAAGCGAAGCCGGCTGTTCCTATTTCCCTGTTTGTACAATCCACTCTCTCTCCCTGGTTTTTCTATGCACCCTTCACAGACTCCCTCTGTATTCCTTCTCTTTTCATCCCTCACTTTTCTCTCTCGAAATTCTCTCATCTCTCATCTCTCATCCAACTCAGATCCCCCTTCCCCGTATCCTTTGTCTTTCCTTATCGATGTAAACCCAGTTGCCAGATAAGATCTTCCACTGTTCTACCAAATTTTGAAAAAAAAATCCAAACACTAAGAAAATAATAATCTAAATAGTTATTTTCACATCTACTAATCTCCAGCCCTCTAAATATGAATTGAGACATTGCTGCTATTTATTTAGAAGAAAATAACCTACTACTAGCTTTGCTACAATAAACTAAAAGATTCACGGCTTTCTCAAATCCAGAAATAGTTTTTAAATATTTATAGTTGAAAAACTACTTTTGATTGCACTTTTTCGAATTTTCAAAACCAATGTAAAACTGACAATGAAAAACGATAAAAAATAACTATCTCTGATCGAACTTAGATCCTCCTTGCCCGCAAACTTTGTGTTTCCTTATCGATGTAAACCCCGTTACCAGATACAATCTTCTATTATTCTAGCAAATTTTGAAAAAAAAATCCAAAATCTCAGAAAATAAGAATCTACATAGTTATTTTCACATCTACTAATCTCCAGCCCTCTAAATCTGAATTGAGACGTTGCTGCTATTTCTTTAGAAGAAAATAGCCTTCTGCTAGCTTTGCTACAATAAACTACAATAAAAGCTTCACGGCTTTCTCAAATCCGAAAATAGTTTTTAAATATTCATGGTTGAAAAACTATTTTCTAACGTACTTTTTATAATTTTAAGAAACTAATTGAAAACGGACAAAAAACAATAAAAAATAACTATCACTGTTCGAACTTAGATCCTCCTTTCCCGCACACTTTGTGTTTCCTTATCTATGGAAACCCAGTTGCCAGATACGATCTTCCACTGTTCTACCAAATTTTGAGAAAAATTTCAAAATCTCAGAAAATAAGAATGTGCATAGTTATTTTCACATCTGCTAATCTCCAGCCCACTTAATCTGAATTGAGACAATCCTGCTCTTTTTTTAGAAGAAAATAGCCTTCTACTAGCTTTGCTACAATAAACTACGATAAAAGCTTCACGGCTGTCTTTAATCAAGAAATAGTTTTTAAATTATTTATAGTTAAAAAACTATTTTTAAGTGCACTTTTTGAATTTTCAAAAAGCAATGTAAAACTGAGAAAGAAAAACGATAAAAAAAACTATCTCTGATCGAACTTAGATCCTTCTTTCCCGCACACTTTGTCTTTCCTTATTGATAAAAACCCAGTTGCCAGATACGATCTTCTACTGTTCTACCAAATTTTAAAAAAAAATCCAAAATTTCAGAAAATAAGAATCTACATAGTTATTTTCACATCTAATAATCTCCAGCCTTCTAAATCTGAATTGAGACGTTGCTGCTATTTCTTTAGAAGAAAATAACCTTCTACTAGCTTTGCTACAATAAACTACGATAAAAGCTTCACGGCTTTCTCAAATCCAGAAATAGTTTTTAAGTATTTATAGTTGAGAAATTATTTTCAAGTGCACCTTTTCGAATTGAAACTGATAGTGAAAAGCGATAAAAAATAACCATCTCTGATCGAACATAGATCCTCCTTTTCCGCATCCTTTGGCTATCCTTCTCGATGGAAACCCAGTTGCCAGGTACGATCTTCTACTGTTCTATCAAATTTTGAAAAAAAATCCAAAATTTCAGAAAATAAGAATCTACATAGTTATTTTCACATCTAATAATCTCCAGCCCTCTAAATCTGAATTGAGACGTTGCTGCTATTTCTTTAGAAGAAAATAGCCTTCTACTAGCTTAGCTACAATAAACTACGATAAAAGCTTCACAGCTTTCTCAACTCCTGAAATATTTTTTAAATATTTATTTTTGAAAAACTATTTTCTAGTGCACTTTTTCGAATGTTCAAAAACCAATGTAAAACTGATAATCAAAAAGGATAAAAAATAACTATCTCTGATCGAACATAGATCCTCCTTTTCCGCATCCTTTGGCTATCCTTCTCGATGGAAACCCAGTTTCCAGATACGATCTTCTGCTGTTCTACCAAATTTTGAAAAAAATCTAAAAACTCAGAAAATAATAATCTACATAGTTATTTTCACATCTACTACTCTCCATCCCTCTATATCTGAATTAAGACAATCCTGCTATTTCTTTAGAAGAAAATAGCCTTCTACTAGCTTTGCTACAATAAATTACGATAAAAGCTTCACGGCTTTCTTAAATACAGAAATAGTTTTTAAATATTCATAGTTGAAAAACTAATTTCGAATGTGATTTTTATAATTTAAAAAAACCAATGTGAAAGATCCTCCTTTTCCGTATCCTTTGGCCTTTCTTCTCGATGTAAACCCAGTTGCCAGATACAATCTTCCACTGTTCTACCAAACTTTGAAAAAAAATCCAAAATCTCAGTTTGTCAAATATTTATATTTGAAAAACTATTTTCGAATGTACTTTTCCTAATTTTCAAAAACCAATGTAAAACTGACAATGAAAAACAATAAAAAATAACTTTCTCTGATCAAACTTAGATCCTTCTTTCTCGACTTTGTCTTTTCTTATTGATGCAAACCCAGTGACCAAATAAAATCTTCCTTTTTTCTACTAAATTTTAAATGGAATATTCAAAACTCTCAGAAAATAACAATATAAAATTCTATGTAGTTATTTTCACATCTAGTCATCTTCATTCCTCTAAATCTAAATTGGCGAAATCCTCCTATTTCGTTAAAAGAAAATAAATAGCCTTGTCCTCGATTTACTACCATAAACTGCATATTATACATGTAATAAACTTCGCTAATATTTTTAAATAAAGTATACAAAATTTTAACTTTAATTAAGCCGCTTTACAGATGTATTTGATCTAATTTTCAAAAAACAATACTAAACTGAGAATGAAGAGTAATAAAATATAATATACTAACAATAATATTCGACAATGTTGCAAAAAAATAATAAATTTTACCCACAATTTAAATTAAAACGTTTAAAATAACAATCTTTTATCAAACAAAGATCTTCCTTTCCCGATTCCGTTGAAAAAATATTAGTAGTAAGCATAATAATTTTCAATAGTTTATCCTCTGCAATCAAGCAAAAAAATAGTCAATATTTAATCAGTTAAAAATTTAAACGTCCCAAATTCTATGATTTCGATTTTAAATTGTTTAAAATTGTATAACATAAAATTACAAGTTTTATAAGTTGCGCTATTTTCAACTTCAAGCTTTTCAAATAGAATTCTATTCCAATTTAAGAAATTTTAATTGTAAGCTCTCAAAATTAAATTTAATTTAATACGGAACTTTTGAAATGAGAACTTTGCGTTTCATATTTGTAAAAATATTATTTACATTTTTACATCCCAGGGCAAGTATAATCAATATTTGAAAGTTTGCAATTTTTCACTAGGGTTGATCCTGAGTAGAATCTAGGAAAATAAACCTTTCTAATATCACACTAACTTTACACAATGCGGGGATTTAACATTAAAATGAATTCGAGAAAAGGAAAAAATCTCAATTATTTCTAAAGTTATTCCCATTTGTCGAAAACATCGGAATTCGACGTAACCACCCCAGTCGAAGAGCTTTACAAAGTCATCATACATCAAGTTCCGTTTTCAAAAGTAATGTTTCCTAAATGAATATTTTATAACAATGAAAATATTGCTATTATCATGAGTATAAATCCATTATTTTTTTAAAAACTATTTCGGCCAATTCAGATTTCCATTTCACCGAATCGAGTGGAAATTCACCAAGCCGACTTTAATGAAACTGATCTAAATTGAAACTCATACAATGTAGGAATGTTCGATGAAGGTCGTTAATTTCCAAGCAACGACACATCCCAGGAACGATAATTTCAGACTAATTAATAGCGATTGGTGTAATGACAAGACGAGTGTAGTGAGGAAACGTGACAACAGTGAGAGCCTCGATTATGAAGCCCCTTTGAGAAGCAAGGCTCTTCTTAGTTTCGCATAAAACACGCTCATTCGACTTTATAAAACTATATATATGTACACTGCCGGTGCGGGTAGCAATAATTACGACAATTGTTTAATTAACTGAATTAGATAATCTGCGGATCGATCTCAGTGTAAAAGCAATTGAGCCTGGCGCTGTCATCCATGGCCCAGTAAATGTCCTTATAAATGGAAGGAAGACTCCACTGTCAATTCTTCGCAATTGGCCAATCACCATTCTGAATTATTACGACCATCTAATAGCGTGAACAAAATTTACAGACGAATCTCACGTTATTTTCCTAGGGAACGTCCATTTTAGTAAGAAATTTGTGATTCCTTCCCTTTCCCCACTTCCTGCGTAAAATTTTGTATTTTACTAAATAGCATGAAATGTAGTGTATATTTCATTTTCTCAAAATGCCCAAACCAACTCAAAGATCTTCTTTTACATGTCAACTAGTGTCTCCTCTACAATGTAGAGGAAACACTACGTATGTATGTCTTCTCTACACCTATAGGAGACACTACATATGTCTACAAGTGTTTTCTCTACACCTATAGGAGACACTAGTCCTTTACAATGTAGAAGAGACACTAAATATGTCTACTAGTGTCTTCTCTACACCTAGAGGAGACGCTCGTTGACAAATGTGAAAGAAACCCTTTGAGATGGTTTGAGTTCACGGGATTTGATATCTAGAGGAGACGCTAGTCCTCTACAATGTAGAGGAGACACTAAATATGTATTCTAGTGTCTTCTCTACACCTAGATGAGACACTACATATGTCTACTAGTGTCTTCTCTACACCTATAGGAGACACTAGTCCTGTACAATGTAGAGGAGACACTAAATATGTCTACTAGTGTCTCCTCTACACCTAGAGGAGACGCTCGTTGACATATGTGAAAGAAACCCTTTAAGATGGTTTGAGATCACTGGATTCAAAAGGATTTTATAGGATTTCAAGAAACACCAAAGTTTTTTCACGAATTTTCAAGGATGTCAGGGTATTTTAATTTGATTTTAAATATTTGAAGGGATTTAAAAAAATTTAATTATTCTGAAGAGAATTGCAAGAATTTAAAGAGATTTCAAGACATTCGGAAAAATGTCGACGAATTAAAAGATTTCAATGAATTTTTAAGAAGTTCTATAAACAATTCAAGAAATCTTATAATAAAATGATTTTTAGATATTTCAAAGGCTTTAAGGATGAAAGGATTTAAGGGATTAATAAGAGATTCGGAGCGATTCCCAGGGACTTGAAATATTGCAATGAATTTTTAAGTGATTTCAAAGATATGAAGCGATCTGATATTTTCAAATACTTCACGAAATTTCTCGGATTTTAACCGATTTTTAGACACTTTAAGGGATTTACATGGATTTTTAATAAAAATAAAAAAATAATTTTAAGGGACTTCCAAAGAGCTCAATAGTTTTAAAGTGTTTTGAAAAGACTTTCAAAGATTTAGAATTATCTTTAAGAAGTTTAGGAGGTACAAAAGTTTTTTAGGAATAAATAAATTTTTATTTGATTTCAAAGATTTGATGGGATTTAATGGAATTTCATAAGATTAAAAAATGTTTGCAAGGATAATTTCATAGAATTTGTATGACTTTTAAAACATTTTAATAGTTTTTAAAATATTCAAGGAATTTCAAGAGATTTGGAAAATTTAATTCCCATGGATTTGAAGTTTTCCAGTTAATTGGAAATATTTAAAGGGATTTCAAAGAATTCAAAGGATCTTACAATATTTGCAAATACTTGAAGAAATGTTATGAAATTAACTGATTTTGTTAATATTTTAAGGGGGTTTTTACGATTTTTTAAGGGTTTTAAGGGATTTTTATGGGGTTTTACTTATTTAAAGCGATTTTAAGGTTTCAAAAGGTTTTATGAAATCTCAAAGAATTTTAAGGGATTTCCACAGTTTTTAAAGGATTTAAAAATATTATACAATTTTTCAAAGGAGTTTACTTGATTTAAAAAAATACCAAAACATTTTCACAAATTTTCAAATGTGACTGGGTGTCTTAATTTTATTTTGAATATTTGAAGGGATTTAAGGAAATTTCATTCATTTTCAGAAGATTAGCAAGAGTTTTTAAAGATTTCAACAAATTCGGAAGAATTGCGAAAGATTTAAAAGATTTTCAAAAATTTTGAACGGATTTGAAAGAATTCATGATCTCAGAATAAGACACTTTTTAGAAATTTTAAATAATTTCAAAAAATTTCAAAAGAAGTCATCGGATTTCAAGGCATTTTATGAGATTTCAGAAGATTCCAAAGGTTATCCGTGATTTTTATGAATTTTAAAAGATTTCAAAAGATTCAAAAATATTTCTAGGGATTTCAAGAGATTTGGAACAATTCCCAGGAAATTAAAAGATTTTAATTAACTTTAAAGTAATTTCAAAAGATTTAAAAGTATATCTACAGATTTTAGAGGATTACCTTTTTTCAAATGGCTTTTAGAAGATTTTAATGGTTCTTAAAATATTTTAAGGAATTTCAAGATATTTAGAAAGATTTCCACAGATTAAAAATTTTCCAGTGATCTCAGTTTTTTCAGAGGATTTCAAAATAGTATAGAAATTTTGAAAGTTTTTTTTTAAAGCATTTTAAGAGAGAATTACAACATTTTCAAAAGAATTCACTAAATTTCAAAGGATCCCAAAGATTTCCAGGAATAACACGAGACATAATGAAAGATGTACACCAGATTTCACAAATATCCCACGTAAGAATTCCTAAGATTTTCCAGACCCCTCCTTTAAAAAGCTTCACGCAAGGAACTCTCTCTCAGAAAACTCGAAGATTTTTTAGAAAGAGTCTTTTATTTTTAACTAGATTCTTGAGTTTGGAAATTTTTCCTTGAATTTGATGTTTTTATGTACCTATGAATGGTCCTTTCTGGATTTATGGATTTATGGAAGTAGGTCCTAAAACTCTGATTTTAAAAAAGTTTCTCTTGCTTTTTGCTTGTAAAAAACGTAATTGACAATAATATAATCTCAGCGGGACTAAGAATTACAAACCGACCTTGTGAGTCGTAAAAAAATTTCGGGACCAGTAATCAGTTACCTGTTATATACCTCTTACCTCCATAATTTGAGGAAAATAGAACTGTAATCCCGGTCTGGAAATCCGGAAGAACAGTAAACTCATCAGAACTGGTCAGGTCAGCTACCTGTCCAAATTTTACAACCCCAAGTCTCAACGCCTATTCTTATTGGCAATGGGCCATTAGCAATTTCACTATTGCCGACTTTCGGAATTTTTTGCATTTTTACAGCTTCAGAACCCTTTTAGAGCCTTGACCATCGACCGTTCGTCCTCTGCAAATTTGTATAGTTAAAGTAGTCGAACTACCCAGGTCAGAAGTTATAAAAATCTTCTATCAAGATTTGAGTTTAGAATTTAGTAGAATTATACTTTTAGGTCTTTAGGACTAGTATTTTTTTTTCCTGGACCTCAGAAGTTTGGGCTTGGGTCGTATTTCCTGAAGGGGTGAAAACAGGAGGGGTTGTTTTACAGCCGAGATGAAATTAAAAGCCCACTTCTGCTGGACCATATCGAGGAGAGAAGCGTTTCTATAATTCAGAGCTGTACCTATGTATAACGGAACGTGGCCGGGTGGGTGAGGATCAGGGGCGAATAATGTATGTACCCTTCGCCCGAACGTGGGGGTGTAATGCAGGCTGCGGGGGTGCAGAAGAGGGGCAGAAGCTGACCAAGGCGATCGGACAACTCTTGGCTCACCAGTAGACAAGTTGCCCCCGGCTGGCCAACTTGAGGATCCACAAAAACAAAGCATCTTTTATAATAAACACCTTTATATGATTAATCACAATTCCCCTCCGAGTATCCTTATTCCCTTCCGCCAACTATCAAAATGAAAAATTTTACATCAGAATATTTATCCTGTATTTGTCAATAATTAATTATAGGAGTGAAAATATTTTTTAGTATTTTGTAAATTAAAAAAAAAAAAAACAGTTCAAATGGTGGTGGGAATTTGCAATTTTCGTGACAAAAGGAAAATGCATGCTGACATGAAACCTACATTTCGAATACGTAAGTACTTTTAAGAATTGATAAAGCGATTGCAATTAAACTTAATTAGAGTAAGCTATTTTCAAAAAGAAGTATTTTATCGAGTGTGACATCGAAGGCAATTAAATAATCATTTCAGACTAAGAAACTCTACCAGCATCGCCACGTGCTCCTCTTCCCGAAAAAATTAATCCCGTATCCTTCATCGTGTTCTCTAAAATTAAATTCCTAAATTCATTTATATAATTTTTTTCCAGGAAACGTTTAACTTCGTGGCACCCCGGTTGGTCTGACGCTTTTTGAAAGTCCACGCGCCCCTATAATGGAGGATGTCACGCTTAATGCTGATTGCCACCCCACTTTTTTTTTGTAGATCTAAATTCACTAACTACCATCCACCCCTTTTGCGTCATCCCTAAAATTTTCATTGGTTACACTCGATGGAAATTTATTGTCGCTCTTTTAAATCTAAAGAGACCGAATGTTAGTAAATTTTTAATGAATTATTGCTGCTTGAAAGAAGTTCTGAATCATTTTTTTTTTCTTTAGTTTGGTTCTCGGGTTTGAATCGACCTTTTTTGATGATTAGTTGAAAGCTTAGTGGGGGTGGTTTAAGCGAGATGGGCATTACTTTTACGGGACAGATTTAAAATGCAAAACCAACCCCCTTTCTCTGATTAGAGCAGCTTGCAGAGATTGGGGTTTGCATTTAGGGGGAACGCCATTTTAAAACCCATTCCTCTCCATTCGGAATCTAGGACTCTGGACACCCCATCACTCGAGATAATCTGTAAAGTTCGATTCTTCTCGTTGTCCCGTTTCCAGCTCATCCTCTTATCTTCGATTAGATCCTGCGATCTTCGCGTCTCAACATTTCAACTTTCATTCACATGATCTCGAATTGAATGCCTATTTAATCTTCATTTTCTGAATTACAATTCCATTATTATTTTGCATTGCATCTTTATTTCAAAAGTCCTTTTGTTAACTTAAGAATTTTATCATAATTAGCCAACAAATACGCGCGCTGTGGGGCTTTGGACAAACAGTTTCATCAAACAGTTGCATTTGTAACCGACAGAGAAAAGTTTTTAAACAAAAAGATGAATTTCCAACCCAGAAGGTTAATTTTCTGCAAAAAAATACAATTTTAACAAATAGAAACTTTTACTCATATTGTTTAATTTGCAACTAATAAGAAGATTTATTTTCTACGAAGAAGAGGAATTTTCAATAAAAGACATCAATTTTTAAATAAATATTCAAATTTTCAAACAAGAAGATTAATTTCCGATCAAATATGATAAATTTGGAACAAATGACATCAATTTCGAACCAAGTAGTTCAATTTTTACACTAAAAGGCAAAATTTATGCTAAATAGTTAAATTTTAAATCACAAGGATAAGTTTTCTATAAAACAGTTTAATTTTTAACCAAAATATATAAATGTCTAACAAAATTGTAATTTTCAACAAAATAACTTATACCGATTTATTTTTTATCCAGCAGTTACATCTTTAACAAATAAAATTTTATATATCAATTTTTTGGTTATGTGACTTTGGGGTCCGTAAATGATGAAGATTTTTATTTTTCCATCAGACGTTTTACTATTCTATTTTGCTGAGGTAAGCAAAAATCCACTAACAAAATTTCATTTTCTGTAATAAAAAAAACGAATTCTTAATACATCAATTTTCAAACAAGCATTTCAATTTTTAACCAAGACATGGTAATTTTTACCTTAATATTTTTAAAAAATCCCATAATAATAAAATATAATGTTATAAGATCCAGAAAGTGTTCCATAACATTTCATTGAGAAATTTCCCTAAGGTGGTTAGGTACATTTTCCGAATTTTTAGGAAATATTCTCCAAGATATTTTGGGGGAAAATACCACAAAATAATAGTGTTAATATTTTTGTTGCCGTTGAAAATTCAAATTTTTTATCAAATTTAACTACTTGGTTCAAAGTTGAAGTTTTAACTACCTTCTTTTAAAATTTGCTTTTTTGTTGAAAACTTAACTCAACCATTTCGGATTGAAATTTCAAATACATTAAAAAAAAAATTTGTTATGTATTTTTGTTAAAAATTAATTTTGTGAACTGAGATTTAAACTATCTTTTTAGTTTAAAGTTCAACTCCTTCGTTAAAAGTTGAACTAAATTGCAATCTTTTGTATGATAATGCTATTCTTTAAATGAAGAGAATTGACTCCAGAGAGAAGAACAATTTTTTATGTGAAAAAATGAATAAGTAAAATTTGTCCATAACAATGATGATTGTTCTCCTTTAGGTCTAGTTAATAAATTAATCATTACTTTCACCTAATTCAAGGTCAAAATCAGTATAAATAATACAATTAAACACCATAACTTAAGCAAGTCTCAGTTTTATCCATTAATTTGTTTAAAAAAATTACAAAACAAATTAATTTAATCTATAATAAAAATTCTGTTACTGGGAGAGAGTCTGTAATAATTCTATGTATTTGCAAGAAAATATTAATAAAAAGAGAAAAGTTATTAGTACAAATATGAAAAATGTTTTTTTAAAATCATTTTTAACTTACAAAAACCATTTTTTTTTAATTTACACGTTGATAGTTTCAACCCGTTTTTCTTGAATATCTCCGTTTGGACTGAATTTGAGTTAAGGAGGTTTTTAGCTTGTAGGGCAGTACCGTGGTAAAGGGATTAACTGATGGCAATTAAATTTGAATATTATTGACAGTAAGACAGAATCGATAATTGCAAGAGGAAGTCGCATACTAATTGAAATCTACATTTTTATGAAATATTGGCCAGCGCTTGAAGTGTTTCCTTGAAAGCTTATTATAATGATAGTTTAAGAGGATTATCGCGATAGGTCGAATGTCAGTTATGCTTTACATTATTGGCGGATTTCTCGCATATCCATCGATCTTGGGGATTATTAGCCTCGTGACTCGCGAGAAAACCGTAGAAAATTCTCTAACCAGTTCACCGATCTGACATTCACCCTCGCAATGTGACAAATTTACCCAATATGACCTGTTAAATTTATCCCATGAAAAATACTCCAGAATTTATATCTCACACATTTTTCTTTTTTTTTATTTACAAATGTTTAAATATTGAAGATTTTTTATTTAAATTTCTGTCATTTAGAGTATGTTTTGTAATAAAAATTATTTTAAATGCTTATTGGCGAAAAAAGTTTTTTTTTTTTTGCTCTAGCAGGAATCGAACCCAGGATCCTCTCCTTATCGATCTCCGTAGCTTAGCTTAGCTTTTACAAAAAAAAAAAAACTTAAGCGTCTAACAAATATTTAAATATTGATTCTTGCGTTATTAATAATAAAAAGGATAAGTTTGATTGCAAGTTTTGACGAAGTATCTTTTTGAGAAAAAAACTAAAAAAGCAGATAATTTAAAAAGAACGTTTGTTTATTTTTTGACAGTGCAGAGTAAGATGGCACTTTTCGAAATTTAATTTGCAATGTTTTCACGACCTTCAAAATTATTAAATTTTGAATTAAATCAATTTTTGTGAAACAATTTTTGTTATATTAAACTGTAATAAAAATTATGATTGTTATAAAGAATGTTCAACTTTGAACACTTGCAAATTCTAATTTTTCATTTTAGAAAGCTAGTATTTTTTAACATTCATTAATATATGTACCTAATGTAAAAAATAATTTAATTTTTATTGTTTTTAAATTGTTAAACTTTCATCGATTTTAACTGAAAATGATTCTTAATCAACTTCGTTATGTTAATAATTATTCTATTTTTAAAATTATTTTCCAGATTAAAAAAATTATTAATTCTTAACTATGTAATTTTAGTTCTAATTTTGTAAAACCTAAGCGATTTTTTTGGAAAGCTTAAATATTTATTTTTGCAAAAAGGCGACTGAAAATGAAGTTATTTAAAATAGAAAATTTCTGAATTTAAACAGTAAAAAAATGTTTTTTTTCAATGAATATTATTTATTTATGAAAAATATGATAAGTAAATGTTTTAAGCAAAGAAATTTGTTGTTAATGTCGAATGTATTTTTAATATTATTGTTTTATTTTAAAATAACAATAAATTCAAACAAATGTTCTCAATTCAAGTTTTTGTTTCAATGTGTGCATTGTTCACAGTATATTTTAAAAAATTTTTTAAAATTGTTGCTCTTGTGTTGCGAAGTAATGAAAGTAATGAAAAAGCAATATCAATGTAATCGAGAAATTTTTTTGTCGACAATTTTTTATTTTATTTAGGAGGTCGTTACAATGAAAAAAACTCCTTGAAAATCTAAAACATGATTTTATATCAGCGGAGAACAATTAATAAGAAAGCCATATCAATGAAGTCGAAAAAAATTTTGTCGCCAATTTTTTTTCTTAAATATTTTATTTAAAAGAAAGTTGCAATGAAAAAACTCCTTACAAAATTCTTTTTTCAGTTACGCACATGTAATTAAATTTAATTTTTAATAATTTTTTTGTTATTTATGTTTTAAATTTATCAGTTTATACAAAAAATAAAATTCAACCCAATTTTTTATGGTGGAAAAATAATGTTAGATTATCCAAAAACGTCGTAGTTGGCAATAATTTTTAAAGTATTCTTCATAAAAACAAGTTATTCTACAAACATTCTATTGTGACATAATGTTGTAAAAAATTTCATTATTGTATTGTTAATAAATATATATAATTCGGCAATATTCTGACGGAATTTTATTATTCGAGAATTTACCAAGTCGGGATTTTTATATTTCAGGAACTTTTTAGCACATTAAAATTTCATCACTGGTACTAGCTTGGATTTATGCAATTTTTATAGCATATTGATGAAACCATGTGTAATTAATTTTTTTCAAAATATGTATTCTTTTTTGTATAGTACATAATTTTCAAAGAAAATAAATTTTTTTTTGTGGTATATTAAAACTTTAATATAGGTTAGCGATACCAATAGCTGACCACCAATTTAAATTGGACGATCCCATGCAAAATAATTTTAATTTTCGTGAAATTAATTTTTATAATAATTATTTATGAGAATTTTGTCAATTTTATTAATCTGCACATAGCTAAGGGTGGATCTAGTTAAATTTTAAGTATATTTCTTAAATAATTTTTGTATTATTAACCATTTTTCGAAAGTTCTAAATATTTTTTAACGTCTTTAGACTATTAAGTCATTAAAGAATATCTAAGAGAACTAATCAAAGTCTTTAATTTCAACCATTGGACAAAAGGACATCATTTATGCACGATATTTAAAAATAAAATAATGTCTCAAGAAATCTGTATGATTATCAGGGAATAAAATAAATTTTTAAAGTCTTTTCTGACTAGATTAAGCTAGTCTAAAAAGAAGTTAAAAAATTCTGTTATTCTCTGATGATAATACAGATTCCTTGAAAAGTTTGACTTGCAACACCTGGCAAAATAATGCGTGAATTTCTGAAAAAAGATTTTTCTGTCGATCTCTCTAGTAGCCTAAGGGAAAAGCACCTGACCGGCAATCGGAAGTTCTGTGGTTCGAAACCCAGCGGAGCGAAGGAGAAGATCTTTTTTTCAGAAAAAAATTATTTATGAAATAATTCCTAATAATTTCTGTTATAGAAATGACCCATCTATGTATTTGACATAAGAAAGTTTCAATTCCGTTAATGTGATGGAGCTTTTTGAATTTTTCGGAAAGGTTTGAAAATTAAGTAAGATCATAGTGCACGCTTCGTTATCCGGGGGTTCATTAAGGGCATATGAGAGCAGTTTCTTTCAGCCTAAGGATCCGACAAGGCCCGTCGCAATCTTGGGAGGGCGTCTTTATCAGATCCTTATCAGGCGATCTGGCCGCGTTCCGCGCTCTCGGTCGGTCACGATCTGGGCCCGGGCCCCCTCCTCTCTTTATTCGCCCCTGCGCCCTCCGCTAGACCGCGCCTTAATTAAACGTTATGAGTTGGACTCCTCGGCCCTCGTTAACCAAAGACCTCGTTCGATTATAACGTAAACAGGTATCCACGTGCATTACCTGCATGTAGGTACATAAACCTCCCATATACTTTTCCTTCTTTTTCCTTTTTCACTGCATAGACTGATCTTCGACATTACCGAGCTCAGCCGATCTTCATATAATAACGCTTATAATTACAGCAAAGCTCTACTCAAACCCGATCTCAAAATATCAGGATCATCGCTAGAAATTACACCTATTAGAGTTTAATTATATATGCATCTATTTTAATACTGTCTGGGGGATGGTAACAAATTGAGCAACAAATGAAAAGTTAGAGAATTGTGTTGGTTATAAAAAATTAGGGAATTTCGATAAGAGACACTTTTAAGAAAATTTAATTAATTAGCAAACCCAACTGATCTTCACATAAGCCTCCATCTGAATAAACTAACTAAAACTTGAGTTTTGGAAACAAATTGTCAAAGAAACTTTTCAAAGTAGGCTTTAACAAACCAAAACATGTATATTCTAGGCAAGGTTAACTTTTTCGGCTGCATAATATAATCCTTTTTGTTTTCAAAAGACATTTTGAAAAGCTTTTTGTTGTTGCAATTTCGAGCTAAAATCTAAGTCAACTTAGGTGACTTTTTGGTTTTTTCTCTTATAAAATGGCTTAGCATTATAATAAAAAAAACTAATGAGAAGTTCGGGATTTCTATTGTACAGGACAAGTTAGAGAATTGCTATAAGAAATACTTTCAGAAAACTTTAATTAATTACCAAACCCAATTCATCTTCACATGAGCCACTATCTGGAAAAACCACATAATTTTTAGTTTTTGGCATGAAATTGTCTAAGAAAATTTTTTAACGAAGTGTTAACAAACCAAAACATGTACATTTTAGACACTGTTATCTTTTTAAACTCCATAAAACGTATTCCTTTTGGGTTTAAAAAGAAAATTTAAAAATCTTCTTTGATGATTTTAAGCCAAAATCTACGTCGCCTTATGGGCTTTTCTTATAAAGAAGGGCTCATATAATCACGCTTATAATTATAGCAAAATAATATAATAAAAAGTTATGGAATTCTATTGGTTAAACAAAATTAGGAAATTCCTACAAAAAGACACTTTAGAGAAACTTTTATAAATTATCAAACCGAACTGATCTTCACATGAGTCACCATCTGGGAAAACTACCTAATACTTACGTTTTGCCACGAAATTGTCAAAAATACTTTTCAAAATATGCTTTAACAAACCAAAACATGTATGTTTTAGACAGTGTAACTTTTTAGGTCGCACAACACATTCGTATTTGTCTTCAAAAGACACTTTAAAGTTTTTTTTTGCAACTTTGAGCCAAAACATAAGTTCATGGTTTTTTTTTAGAGAGCAACTAATATAATAACGCTTATAATGGCAAAACAATTAACGAAAAGTTTTGGAATTCTGTTGGCCAAGAAAAGTTAGAGAACTGCTATAATATACACATTAAAGAAACATTAATTAATTAGCAAACCCAACTGATCTTCACATAAGCCACTATCTGGGAAAACTACCTAAAACTTAGGTTTTGGCAAGAAATTGTCAAAGAAACTTTTCAAAGTAGGCTTTAACAAACTAAAACATGTATATTCTAGGCGATGTTAACTTTTTAGGCTCCATAACATAATCCTTTTTGTTTTTAAAAGACATTTTGAAAAGTTTTTTGTTGTTGCAATTTCGAGCTAAAACCTAAGTCAACTTAGGTGGTTTTTCTTATAAATGAACATCTCATATAAGATGGCTTACCATTACAATAAAAAAACTAATGAAAATTTTGGGAATTCTGTTGTCCAGGAAAAGTTAGAGAATCGCTATGCGAGATACTTTAAATAAACTTTAATTAATTACCATATCCAATTCATCTTCACATAAGCCACTATCTAGAAAAACCACATGATTTTTAGTTTTTGGCATGAAACTGTAAAAGAAAATTTTCAGAATGTACTTTAACAAAACAAAACATATATTTTTTAGATTATTTAAACTTTTTGAGATCCATAAAATATTCCTTTTGGTCAATTTTGATCCAAAACGTGAGTCCAATTAGATGTTTTTTGTTTGTATGTAGAGAACGGCACATATAATAATGCTTGTAACTGTAGGTAAAAAATTTGACTATTTTGTTAAAAATTCCACTTTTTTTATAGAAAATTAATCTTCTTGGTTCTGAGTTTGCATTTTCGTATTTCGGTAGAATTATCAAATTTTTTTTTTAAATATACTACAAGATTATTCGTTAAAGATTCATTCTTTGTGATTGAAAATTAAAATTTTTTACCTGAAAATTTTTCTATTTTAGTTAAATATTTATACCATTATAGTTGAAAATTCACTGCTTTGATTGAACATTTGACTATTTTCTTCAAAACTCTTTTTCTTTTATGTACAAAATTAATTTTTTAAATGACAGTTTAACCCTTTCATTTTCGGTTAAAATTGTAGCTTCTTAACTCAAAAATCCAACTTTTTGTTTCAAAATTCGTCTTTTATCATCTATTTTTTTATAAGTTTCATGTTTTTCGGTTAAAATATCAACCATTACATTTTTTTAAAGAATTAATCTTGGTCGCGGTAAGGTAAAATTTGAACGATACAATTAAAAGTTTCAATATTTGATAAATTTTTATGTTGATAAAGTATTACAAACGAAAATTCCGGTTAAAAATGTACATAAATTTATATATTTTTTTATAAAATGTATGCAAACAATTGATAATTGCAATGAGGTATATATAAAAAATATACATATTATTTATTGCCCTAATAAGTAGTTACAGAAAATAGGATCGTTCATAAAAAATGTCAACTTTTGTCTTAAATAAATATTATTGAGAAAAAATTCAGAAGTCAGCTCTTACAAATATTTTTTAAGCTTTAGCTAGCTTTTTCTTAAAACAAAAAAAAAATCATTCAATCGAGTCAAAATTGCTCAAAATTACTGTTACCGATATTTTTCGACATTATGAATTATTCTGGGGTCGTGCCTGTCTCTAATTTATAAGACCGTGACCATAATTTATATTTTTATAGTAATGAAGATTTCATTATTAATTACATTTATCCAATGTGCCAGACATTCCCTTATTTAATGAGATTTTGATAACAGTTTCCCATAGGTTGGTGTGTGTTAATTTTTCATGAAAGTAATAAGAGAGACTTTTCTACGTTTCCAGATCTCACAAATAATATTTCTCATCGCCCCTTGTCAGGAGCAATACGGCGTTCGAATTAATTAATTACATTTTCGCTTCCACTCGTCCTAATCCGATTTTTCGCGACCGAGTTGTTCCTTTTACTCGGGCTTTTGTTCGCGATTTTTATTGATATTTACTCGCCACTATAATTATCGAAAAACTCGGTTCGCGATCTGGAAAAAATATCCTGGGATGTGGTAAATGTGCAAGCAGTCATCCAGAACCAATTCAAAACAGGATATTTAAAAAAAAAAAGATATAATTATTTCTAAAAAAAAAAAAAAAAATTGGAAAGATAATGAAATTCCGCGCACAGTTAACCCATTTTTTGATAATATAAATTGATTTTTGCCGATTTTGAAGATTCAACTTCAACTGCAGAAAAAATCTAGAAAAATAATTACGCAAAATGTAATTAAAAATTTTATAAAACCTTGAAATCTCCTCTTTAAAATGAGCCTAAGATTTTATCAGGACTTGAAGTTGAACCTTGGAAATTGGCGAACATCAGAAATTAAAATATACTCTAAATAGAGCTCATTTGACGCGGAACTTAATAACCTTCCAAACTCTTTACTGTAAATGAATATGTCCTAATTTGTAAATTAAATTTTTTGTTTAAAAAAAGATTTACTCTTGTTGCTCCACTGGGAAACGAACCGCCGAAATTCCGTTTGCCCGTCTGGTGCTTTCCCATTAAGCTATTAGAAGGATCGAAAAAAGAATCCTTTTTCAGAAATATGTACATTATTTTAGGACAGGTGTTACATTTATGATACAAGTAGTTTAAAGAAATCTGTATTATCATCAGAAACAGTTACCACCAATCCTTATTCACCATGGTGAAAATGAAATTAATTTTTTTCTCAAAAAAGATACACTCTCTTCGCTCCGCTGGGCGCGATTTTCACGTTACTAAAAAAAGGTATCTGCACTGATTAATGGTAACTACCTCTGATGATAATACAGATTCCTTTATATCCTAGTTTGTTTCGAAAATTCTCGCGAAACGTGCATGTTTTTAATGGCTAGTTTTTTAGGTGTCCTCATACTCCTGGATGGTACTGTAGGTGTACAAACGTTTATGGGGCAGAAAGGGGGAAAATTGTTTCTGTTTTCTTCTGCAATTCGCGACACCGACCAAGTAGCGAATCTCCACTCCCACACACACACTTTTGCCATGTAAGGTAGCTGCCAGGACCACTCTCATTGGATATAATGTATCGTCCAGATTAGTGGAGCCCCTTATTGTTTTCCGCTCCTGCAAGCCCCCACGGCTCTATGTCTATACCACCCCTGTCCCTTTCGCTCTTCGGACGCCACCTCTTCTTGTTCCTTTTTGCCCCCCGCTGACCCTCCCTAGGATCCGATCCTCGACCACCCTTAGTTATAACTTAATTACAAGAAAAGCTGTCCAGACGGCAGCGAGAGAACAAGGAAAGCGCGGACGATATATATTAGATTTCCCGTCATTAGAAACTTCTTCTTGTTGGGAATTATCTGCACTAGTGTGGATGCGAGAAGAACGATCATAAGAGGCAGAGATGGAACTCGGACTCCAGACATGCTGGATGATAGTTCAATTAACGAAGACGCGATCGATTTTCAAAAAGTGGGAGGGATGGTGATTATTATTTAAGAAGTTGGGGCAGAGAATCTAATTGTTTTTTGTGTAGTAGGGTAGGTGAAAAAAACAAATGATGAAAATCGAAATTGAAACATTGTGGAAAAGTAGTGTTTTTCAGCTGGCTCATTAACAATCTGCTTCATATTTAATGGACCCGTTAAAAAAAACATTTTCAAAATCTACAAGAATAGTAAAAGAATTATTTTTTGTATTAAAGGCTTTTCTACTGAGTTAACGAATTTAATTGGTCAGGGAAAGTCACAGAGTCAGGGATTTTGAACAAAATCTTGTAAAAGTCAAGGATGATAAATTTTAATATATTTTATTTTAAATTAAAAATTTTTTTTTCTTGTTCAAAAGAGATTCAATTTTTCAAAATGCTTTTTTAAAATAACAATGAAGGAATCTTCAAAATAAAGTTTTGCGGCCACCCTAATATATTATTCTTGCCAGTAATTTATTTATCTTGTATTTCTATTTTCAATTATTTTTCTTGTAGTTTATTTCTTCTGATGATTATCAGAGATCAAGAGATCAACTATTACTTTTTTTACATTTTTTTGTGGTTTAAAAATTCATCGGTTTGAATAGAAATTTCATATTTTTTGGACGCAACTTTTTGGTTGAAGATTGATCTCGTTTGTTCGAGGATTAAACTTTTTATTGAAAATTTGCCTTTTTGGCTAATTCCAACTTTTTTCGATTGAGAAATAAAATATTTTTTGTTCAAAAAATCACTTTTTTTAATTCTTCTGTCTTGAAATTAAAAATTTAACTATTTCAGTATTTTGGAAACTCACCTTTCATGATTGAAACTTGAATTTTTTTAAAATTTATTTTGTGGTGTTTAAAAGTCAACCGTTTTTAAAAATATATGAGCTTGAAAATGCAATTATTTCTTTTAAAAAGCAAGCGTTTTTAGTTCTAATTGATTTTTCTTTATTTAAAAGTTCAACTATTTAGTTTGGAAATTCATTCTCGTCTGCAGAAAATTGCAGTATTTTTTGTTAAAAATTCAATTATTTTATTAAAAAGTGTATTATTTCGTTTTGTCGATTTAGAAACATATTCGTCCTTTTTTTTATCGAAGTTTCATCTTTTTTGGTAAGGATTCGAATGTCTTATAAAAAAAATTTTTATTTGGTTGAAAATGTAAGGATTTTTCATTATAGTTTTATATTTTTTGTTTGAAAATTCGACCCAAAACCAAGGCATTTATTTTTTAGTATGAAAATCCTGGGTGGAATCATTCTCGACCCTTTGATAAATACCTACAAACTTATCAATTTGAATAAGAGATATATATTCAAACTGTAGCCTATTTCTGAATAGGGCAATAATCTCTATATTTGGTAAGAATGTTGATAGAGGAAGGAATAGGGAGGGGATCTTGCCAGAGGCAACCCTTTCATGAGGGGGTGGGTTTCATAATAAGAAAGGAGATCCACCACCCCCGCAGCAGGGGTTCGTTGGACAAGTCGGTTGCCATGGAAACGGAAGATCAAGTGGGGATGGGAACCAAGGCGGGGGTTGATTTCTTCATAACGGCCGCCATTATCGCACCCCTGACCGTGCTCTCCTCATTATGTTCGCCAGTGGAAGAGAATATTCTTGTTTTAAAAATACTCGCGGCTCTTCCCTAATGGCGCCGTTTGTAATTGGAAAAAGTCTCGAGCACGTATTGGAACTCTTCTTCACTTCTTTTTCGATACCCCCTCATTTTCATCCCCCCTTTTCTTCTACCAAGATTCCGATCAATCAGCTTGATGCTATTTTCATATAATTGTTACTTTTCTAAAAAGCTGTCTTCCAGAGAAGGATTTTAATGAAATTGTATATAATGCCATTTCTTTATGCTAATTCTTTATGCCATTTCTTCATGCCATTTCTTCATGCCAATTCTTTATGCCATTTCTTCATGCCAATTCTTTATGCCATTTTTTCGCTTATACTTTACGTTGATGTTTTATGCCAAATCATTAAAATAATAAATTCAAACAAAAAAAAGATTGTGGCTTAATGGACAATAATTTATGGATTTAAGAACTTCGAGCTTAAAATATAAGAGACACTTGAAAGATTCGATTGTTCTTACTAACGAAAGTCGACTCTATTACATCGCCCTGTGAAGCACTTATGCTCACCCTCGTCCATTTCCTCTCCTGACGATTTTCACCTACTTAGAAAACCAACCCCCTTTTCACTATCTGTAGTTGTGTGTTTTTCCTATACAGGGACCATTAATGGCTCGTCTTTGAAAGTTCCTATTTATGAACCCTCTTCCTTATGTAAGTTGTATTTTATGATGTCACAATACCTGCACAGTTTTACAGTGATTTATAGAACGTATTCGCTCAAATTCACTGACAAATCTGGAAATTCTGAAACTATGTATGTGGCTTTCTCTATTCGGATGCAATCGCTATTTGCTCAGCTCACTAAAATGGTGTGTGAATGCTCGACACTTAGAGAAAGAGTTCCAAAATTTCTTTGAGATTGCTGGGAGTGCCGAGATTTCCAAAACATGTCGCGACCGCAAGTCTCCTAAAGAGATCAGATTCGGCTGAATTTGGCGTCGTTCGGATGCAGTCGCTAGTTGTTCAGCTCACCAAAATGGTGTGTAAATGCTCGATGGCGAAAGAGTTCCAAAATTTCTTTGAGATTACTGGGGGTGCCGAGATTTCCAAAACTTGTGGCAAGCGGAAGTCTGAGTCTGATCTCTTCAGAAGAGTTCCGCTCGCTACAAGTTTTGGAAATCTCGGCACCCCCAGTAATCTCAACGAAATTTTGGAACTCTTTCGCTAAGTGTCGAGCATTCACGCACCATTATGGTGAGATGAAGAAATAGCGACTGCATCCGAACGACGCCAAACTCAGCCAAACCTGATCTCATCAGGAGAGTTCCGATCGCGACAAGTTTTGGAAATCTCGGCACCCCCACCAATCTCAAAGAAAATTTTGGAACTCTTTCGCTAAATGTCCTACGGCGGTGTGTAATTTCTAAGAGGTCCTCAAAGCTAATTTAAAATCTTTTGAATAACTAGTGGATAAAAAAGACATCAAAGTCCAGAGACTGCAGTATATTATTATCAAAACTGGGCAAAGTAAGTGATATAAATAAAAAAGTAGAAAGGATAGTAACAGTCTATTTCCTCGTGATTGTACCAAATAGAAAGAGAATAAAATTAAGACAGAGGGGCATGTCCAGAGGGTTGCAGGACAGAGCCAATAAAAGGGGTTGATCCCTCGCTAGAGAGAACCCCTTCCCATTCAGGACAAGTCATCAATTTCAAATCATTTTTCTCCTATTCTACTATTTTTTTACTATTTTCCCTTTCCTGTCTTTTTGAACTAGAGAGCTGGTGTATCTCTCTTTTTCACTTCATCCCCAACAAATTCGAAAGACTCGCCATCTGGAAAGGGCGGACACTCATCCCTTGGACAGCAATTATTTTGGAATCCATCAGTTTTTCGGGTGGATTAGGGCAGTTTGTGCGCGATTAGTAAAGTCGATAATGATCGATCGATCTCGATGGAAGCGTCTCTACGTACTTAGAGTCGCCTAATTGGAGGGATGGTGCTGCGCCCTTTCTAGTTTATTTATTAAATTTCTTCTATCATTGTTTTGAACCTTTTTAAGATAAGAAGCGCCGGCAAAAAATGTGCGCACCCAGTTATTAGATATTTAGCCCCCACCTTTCAATAAAGGTTATATATACATAGTTTTTGTATTCTATGAAATCTCTTAAAACGTTCTTACCAAATACGTAAAGTAATGAAAATTTTGTAATCGATATTACTAGAAATATTATTATTAAAATTGAGTAGATATTATTAAATAAAAAAACACTTTTTGAAGAAATTGCACATTTTCAAAGGTTTTAAATTAAATGAATCTTCAGGTTTTTATTAGGTTAAAAAAAAATTCTAAAGGTTCCTGGGAAAGTATAATATTATTTTGTACTTTAAAATTAATTTTAAGAGAATATTCTTAAAGATTTTTAAACATTTCAAAAGATGCCTAAATTTAAAAATTTTTTTTTATTGTTGATCTTAGGCTTCTTGACCAGGCAATATGTATTAATTAATTTTAGATGTTAATTTTTGTTTTTCTTGACTGGTCTAAATCAATATTATTAAAATATTGATAAATCTTTAAGATTGTGAAAAAAATGTCTCGAAGATTTAAAAAATGTGTGATTTCTGTCGAATCTTAAAAAACAGTTTGAGGAAAAATCCGCATAATTTCAAAAGATAAATAATTTATAAGACTTAGAATTTTTGAAAAGAAAAAAAAAAGAATTGAAAACTTGAAAATATTTTAAATTGTTTTACACAAAATCTAAAGGTATCAAGACAATCAAAAATCTTTTGTAAGATTCGTGAGAAAAATTGTGATTTTTTATTTTGAAAAAAGTTTTAAAACAAATTTACAGGAATTACAGTCAGTCCAATGATTTTGAAAACTTTCGGGAGTTTTTGCATTTAAAATTAAAACCTTGTTTAATTTAAATACCAAATATGTAATTTTTTGTTCTGAATTAATCGATTTGGTTAAAAATTTAACTATACTTGGTTCAAAGTCAAAATTATTTGTTAAAAATTAGATTTTTCAGTTAAAGATTTATCATTTTAGTAAAAATTGATTTTTTTTGATGAAAATGTCACTGTTTTGTTGAAAAATGGTATTTTTTTGGTAAATTCAACTGTTTTTTATTGAAATTTAAAATCTTTTTGGATTTAAATAGGAACTGTCACATTTTTCAGCGAGAATTCATGTATTTAATTAAGAATTCAACTATTTGGATAAAAATTGAACAATTTTTTTTTAAATTATTTTTTTAATTTTAAAATGTAACTTTTTCTTTGAAAAGTCGTATTTTTCGATTAAAGAATATTGTTGGCGTAGAAAATTCATTTATTCGGTTGAAAATTCAACTACTCAGTATAAAATTAACGTTTTTAAAAATATCCCATTTTCCTGTTTAAAAATTAAAATTTCTTGTTAAAAAGACGTCTTTTTTTGGCTGAATTAGACTGTCTTTGATTACAAAGTTTTTTATTGAAATATTGAAGCTTGTTAAAAATTGGAGATTTTTACAATTGTTAAAAATTGATCATCTTTAGCTGAAAATCCATCTCGTTGATTGAAAATGTAACTTTTTTGTTAAAAATGCATCTTTTTGGTTAAGAATTATTACATTTTGGTTGAGAATTAAATTATTTTGTAAAAAAATTCTTCTATTGGTAGAAAATGTATATATTGGGTTCAAAATTGAACTATTTGATAGAAAATTAATTTTTCTGTTTTTTTTTTTATTTTTTTATATTTATATAACCTTAAAAACAAATAAAAAAACAACTTTAGAAAATACATAGATATTCGAAATTTTTATTGTATATTACAAAATGTTTTTTTGGTTGATTCAAAACCAATGTATTTAGATTATTATATTATGAAAAATATTGAAAATGATTAATCCAAACATATTACATTTCCAAAAATTGCTAGCATTAAAAATATTATTTATTTCATTCCAATTTTTGATATTTTAATTATACAAAAATTAAATAAAAAGATTTCCTACATGAAATTGAGGAAAAAAACTTTTACAACTTAACTAAAGGAAATCTAAAGGTGTCTCTGTTTAAAATTTTTTTATTTGAGACTGAAAAATAATTCATTTTCTCAAGAATAATTTTATGCAAAAGAGGATGAAAAAGATTCAATCATTAAAAAACAAATTTTAAAACTATCTCACTTTCCGGCTCATTAGAGACATAAATATCAACAAAAAAGAAAAAAGAGGAAGAAAAAAATGTTTTTTTTCGATTCAAGATGCTGGTATCCTTTAAAAATGTATGAAAAATTTTTCTAAATAAACAATCCAAAATGCCCAGCTAGGATAAATTCTATGAATTTTCATCAAAACGGCTCAAATCACAAATATAAATTTTCCATTCTACTTCACGAGAGCACCACCAATCGAGAAGATATAATTAAATATTCCTTGCTGGACAGGCCTGTTTTAATTTATTTGACTACGTTTGCTAGTGTGTAAATCGGAACTGAAAATAAGACCAATTTTACCAAAGTTCGATGGGACCCCATAACTACTGAAGAATACAAAATTGGATGATGAATCAAAAATGAAGGATCGAAAATGGAATTATTAATGAAGGTGTGGATAAGGCAATCAATGAGAATAAGGCACTTAACGAGAGTCATTTCCTGAAGTCCTTGCACTTGAGTAATGAAATTAATATTCATTGAATGCAAATTTGGGGCGTGTGCTTGCGCCGTGAGAAGAGAGTGAGAGTAATAACTGATATTCGCGTTAATTGGCACAATAATAACCGGCGTGCGCATTGAAAATTGCGCAGTAGCCCCCGAACGTCCTGACAATTAAACTTGATATGCGAGAGATCCTGGCAGCCCGCGTACAACCGCTGCTCATAATTACGCTGTAATTAGAGAAGTTTGTCGGCAATTAACTTGGCGAATATCATCGTCTCGTGTCGTACATCCATTCCACTTTGATCCCGCTGCCCGATTCGGATAACAGCACGAATTTCCCTTTAGAGGACACTCAGCAATTTGATTGTTAATGCAAATTACGATCATTTGCATTACGCTCTCACGCCATTTAAATGTGACAAACTTACAGCATATTCCACTCCTGTTTATGAATTTTGGATTTATTGTTTTTACAGCTTTGCACAATGGGACAGAATCCTGAAAATGTGAACAAAATCCTCAAATTAAATCTTACCGTTTTTCCCTTCAAATAATATCGCATGGTTCTGCACTCATGGGATAAATTATTTTAAATAAAATTAAGACGGTTCCTGTTACAATTTTCAATACAATTATTTTTAATTAAAACAGATTGTCCTGCAAACAAAAATCCAATAGTTTAATTTGTAGTTCAAATAATTAATTATCAACCAAAAAAAGAACAATTTTCAAACAAAATGGTAAAATCTTTAAACAAAAAAGAAATGAATTTTAATCCAGCGATTACATTTCTAATAAAAAAATCGAAATCCTATCAAGTTTCAGCCGGAAAAAGTCAATTTTTAACAAAAATTGGAATAGTTCAGTTATTCAGTTTAGAAGCTTAACTTTCAACCATAATGGAATTTTCTAAGCCGAAGAGATAAATCTTCAACCTGAAAATTTTTTTGGTCAATAAGAAAATGAAATTTCAACGAAGCTGTGGAATTTTCTACAAAACAGTTAAACCTTTAACAACAAAGTTTATCTTTAATGAATAGGTCGATTTTGTATCAAGCAGTTGAATTTTCAACAAAAAATTAGAACTTGTAAACAAAGAGAATGACTTTTTAACCAAAGAGATATAATTTTAATTGAAAAGATCAATCTTCTGAAGAAAAAAAATTCTTATCGCTTCCCCATATAGTATTCTCCTTCTCTTACTTCCCTGTATGTTTTAAAACTATTTTCCCTATTTTAATTCACTTACACTCACATCTCCTACTTACCCTCCCTAATTTCTTTACTTCTCCTCACACTTTTCCTATCAACCCCATTTCTCTAGTTGCCCTCCCTAATTTCTTTACTTCTCTTCACACTTTTCCTAACAACCCCATTTCCCTACTTTCCCTCCCTATTTTTTCCTCACTTACCATTCTCCTTCTCAATTGCCTTGACCCATTCACACTCGTTTCTAATCATTTCCCGTACTTCCCCTCACCTACACTTACTTCTACTAATTCCCTCTCTATTTTCTCCTCATTCCTCTCTTCAACATTTTTCCTACCCTTATACATCCCCTAAAGTTCCTCATAATATTTCCATTAATCTCCTTTCCTTTCCCTTTCTTTATTTATTCTTCTCCCTCTCCTAGATTTCCAAGCTTCCCCTACTTCCCTCCTCCAGTGGTCACTTACCGTCACCCACTCACACTCATTTTAAATCATTTCCCGTACGTTTCCTTACTTACTTCTCCTGCTTCCATCCCTATGTTCTCCTGCGTGCTCTTCACAGACTTCCCCTAACACCTAATTTTTCCTACTTCACGCCCATTATTCACTCTTATCTACTGTTTTTTCCTTTTCCTCATTTCTTACTCGTCATTTCATCACTTTTCCAGATAATATTTTCCTCCTCCTGCTTAACTCCTCCAGCCGTCAATTCCTTTCCTCTACTCACACTCATTTTTATTAATGATTTCTACTTTCCCACACCCTCTCTTCCTCAACTCATCTACTTTCCCTTACTCATTTCTTTTTACTTTCCCTAACTCCCCTCCTATCAGTTACCCTAACCTCACCTTTTTTCCCTTCCCCCATTTCCCTATACTTCCTCTCCTATAATTTCCCATATCACCCCTTCTTTGCCTTTCCTCATTTTCTCTCACTTCCCCTACTTACCCTCAATAATTTCCCCGAACCGGCCTCTCTTTCCCTTCTTTTATTTTTCCTCGCTTTACCTACCTCTTTTGCCGAAATTATGACGGTTTCTGACCAGGGCTGCAAAACCATAACAAAAGTTGAAAATTCTGAAAATTTTAACAGGATGAACTCTTCTACAGCTCTGCAGATTATATTTAAAGATTATTTAAATTGTTTAAACATTTACCTGGTAAAGCGAGGAGCACTAATTTAAATGTAGCTTAAGAACAGAAGTCGTGAGGAAATCTAAATGGCAGGGCATTATTTATTATTATTCATAGAGTCGTACACACTCGAGTGGATAACCTGCCTCGTTGAAGAAACGTGGTTTCCATATCGGCGATTCGGTTGCATATGGGGTGGGCTCTTAAAAATTGATGCTAGGGCGGCTCACAGCCACGCAAACTAGATTCAAAGCCTCATATCGTATTCATGGTGGGCCGAGGGAGGAACGAGAAAAAAGGATAGAGAATCGGTACATACGGTATATCGACTCGTATGATTACAATATATTACACGATCGACAGGATTGGCTTTATTGTAGGATCGAACAGCAGAAGATGCATATACCATTGCACGCTCTACATTTTCCTCTGACAAATCGCCAAACTTAATATTTTAGGTGCTTTTTACAACCTTCTACTACATTTTCCATCAAAATATTTTTTTAAATTAGCCCCATAAGTGTAGAAAATTTCGGAGAAACGAAAAAAACTCTGCCTGAGTCCGGATTTGAACCTGGGACGCCATTATACATGCGGGCCTATATTTTTTTACCTCATGAAACTTTTTAAAATTCATATTTAAATTTAAAGAATTTTCAGTGAATCAGAATATGAACTTGAACAATGATTTCTTTACCACGATATTAACTGATTCTTCTGATGTCTCTGAGTTTTTTATAACCTGTGACCACTGTATAATTTATTTAAAAATGTTCTTTCAAAAAATCAAAGGAAAATTAGAAAATATAGATACAACCTATTTTGGACACTGTTTTGACTTAAACGATGAGTACTTCATAAGCAGATGGTTTATGAATGACGATCCTGTTTATGGACTAAAAAAATCATAAAAATTTGCATTATGTTGATCAGATGTGGCAGAGATAAGATATGATCTTCTTCGAATTAGGGAAACAAGCGGTAAAATTTTCCGGGACATTAAAGGCAAACAGAGAGGAGTATCTAATTGGAAACGTTGTTTCCATTAAGACGAGTTAAAAAGCATGACGTAAACTGTACGCGGAATGTAGTGAACGTTCACAGGTGCACTGGCACATACAACTAAAATACGCGTTGAGCGCTGCCTGTTCATCATTATTTCACGATTACGATCTCATTTCGCCGCAGCGAATCGCTCGCTGGCTTTTTCCTGTGGAAGGTACGAGGCAAATCAAGGGGCTGTGGGCACGAGTTCTTAATCAAGTATTTTTCGCCAATTCGCGATCTTTAGAACCTTGAAATTTTCACTCTCGCTCTCTCAGCTATCATATTTATGAATTCCAGACTCAAATTCCTTTGCCAGAAATCAGTTGAAGTTCTAGTTTTTGAGTTATAAAATATTTAAATTGGACCAATCAGGAGCGCGGAATAAGCAGTCGCGTGTGAGCGAGCGGGAGTCTAATGTAGTGTAGTGACTATTCTCTCATCGCTTAACCTACCTCGGGGCTCTCTTCAGTAACACTGCGTTGGACTCCCGCTCGCATCCGCACCTCTGTTTATACTTTATACCGTGCTCCGGATTAGTTCAGCTTAAATATTTTATGAATCAAAAAGTAAAACTGCAACTGATTTTTGGAAGAGGTCTTTTCAGACTAGATGAAGCAATGAATTAAAAATTTTGTTAAATTAAATTTTTCTGAAAAAATATCTTCTTCTTGGCTCCGCTGGGAATCGGAACACAGAACTTACGATTGCCGGTCGAGTACTTTTCCCTTAAGCTACTGTAGATATCGAAAGATGAATCCTCTTTTAGAAATACACGCCCCCGTAAATTGAGATGAAAGTACGCGACCTGAAATCGGAAGTTCTGTGGTTCGATTCCCAGCGGAGCAAAGGAGAAGATGTTTTTTCAGAAAAAAATTTTTAAAAATGTTTTCTTCGTAGCTCCATCTAGTCTGAAAAGGCGCTAAGAATTTCTGTTATTCTCTGCTGACAATACAGATTCCTTAAAAAAGAATAATTATTGGGCTTCTGAAATATGTTCCGAAATCGAGTTTGCGGCCCCTTGGGGGCCGGTATTCTAACGAGATTACAGTGTTTTTAAAACCAATAATGTTGTGTCTGCACGCCTCGTCTGTCGAAAATGTAGCATTGGTTACGGTGTGTGGAGCCGCGGACCGTACATAAGGGCGCTGATACGTCGGAACGTGCGGGCATAGATGAATCCTCCCACTTCCGGTCCAGCATGCTAATTCCGGATGGACTGACTGAACTTCATGCTTCAAATTGTGCACACACGCAAATTCCTACGTGCTTGTGAGCGATGATAAATTATTCAAATTACGATAATTATGAAAAAGCGTCTGATTAAAAACGCATTAAACTCTGCCTTTTCATTCAATTCAGCACATCGTACGTCTTACTCAGAATGAAATATTATTTCTCTGATTTTATGATAATTACAAATATTTAAATTTAGAGATTGTTGTCTAAAAAAAATCTCGAAAATGGTCAATGTTGGTAAGTGTCGATAACAGGAATCTTCCTACTGATAACAAACCGTTACAAAAAATTTCTGAAATTTAGCTTCCTCATTTTTCCTTGAGTAATTTTTTATTTTCCTTAATCATTGATATTCAAATATCAGCATTGTAATCTTGTAATTCTTTTAACGTAGAATTTTTCATAAAAAGAATAAAGCAGTGTTTTTGATACAAATTGGAAATTTTTAAATTTATTAATTTGTTTTGAACAAAAAAAATTATTTTTTACGGTAAAACATGGTGAAAAAGGATGAAATTTATAAAAAAAAAATTCTAACCAAAAAGACGAATTTCCATCAAATAAAAATTGGGTGGACTTCCGAATAGCACCCACCGACGATTTTCTTGAAACTACGTATACTTACGTATTTTGATGCGCTGATT
>JAAAKG020149371.1:0-10063 GCA_010014905.2 Druon quercuslanigerum
TCTCTTATTATAGTAGGAATCTTTATAACAGCACCTCAATTATCCCTAAATTCTTACATTTTATTTTAATTATAGATGTAGAATAAACCAAATATTGATATCAAAAGTCTCACCGTGTATGGGCCTGAGTGACCCAGTGTGACCTCGGAGCTTTAAATTCTGAAAAATAGGCAAACAATGAATTTTTTGATTAATTTAATGTAAACAATGATCAAATGTTATCGATTCATCTAGCAAGAAGTCATTGCCAAATAATTGGCGTTTAGTTCTGTGAAAATCGGATTTACACGCAAACTATCAATAATTATATGATCAACAACGTATTTATTCAGATAATTTGTTCAGAGATAAAAAATCATGTTGAAATGGCTAATTTTCCGGTCGTTCTTGTTGATATATTATTGAACGTAAGCAGGATTGTTAAAACCGACCAGATCCGTATAACTGTGTGGACGCCCACATATATGATCTACAATTCATGCAACTACTCCACTATTATTAATTGTTAATGAAATAATTCTAATAAAAAAGGAATCGGAGAAACTTTCCTGAATAAATAAACTGGAGAAAAGACTATTTCTTTTTTCGAAAAAAATATGTATATGTGTTTGTGTGTGTATGTGTATGTGCGTTTGCAGCATCAAAAAATTTAAACTTCACGTTTGTAACGGTCCATTCAAATCACCAAACTCAGCGATGTCGGTTCACCACAGTCCTTTCATTCCCTTATTCAAAACTAAATCCTCTTTTCTCAGATTACTTTCTGAGAATTTGATACTCCAGTCAGCCTTTTAAAGGTCTTAAGCCTTAAAATCGTCTAGTCTAGACTCTAGTCCGTTTCAAAAGAAGGCATTTTCAATATTTTTTTTAATCCATCTAAATTCTAAATGGTGGAAGCGCGTGCGGGCGCGGTTCCGTTCGGCGTTCACCAGTTGCAGCGTACCTGAGTGGCTGCGTCCTGTGTGGCGAACCAGTGTACCGAGCATCTCCGGACCCTCCCGATGCGTCAGCCGAACGCGAATGCGGCTCTCCCCGTCAGTCGGAAATCGGCCAGCGTGACAACACGACCTCTGAGCGGTGTGAAGTTCGATATATCAAATGTCTTGTCACACCTAGTTCAAGATACCGTGTTCACATCAAAATTACATCGTGCGTGTAGTGCTTTTCGAAGTGACATTTTTTTCATATTAAAAAGAAACTTTGAAAGACTGTGCATATCTCCCTTGTCACGATGGCAGCCTCTTGGCATCCGGCTGCTGCTGTGATCCTTGTGCTGTTACACCTTGCAGGTGAGTGAGAAAAACAATCTCCATTAAGTGCGGCACTCCACGTTCGATTTGCTGCGTCTTTTACCTTATTTATCTTTCGGAACAAAAAACTTATCCCAAACTTTGCTGCGCCGCTTTGCACTCTAGCAGGTGGTTGCATTCGTGCAATGCGTATAAATCCCGAGAACCATCTCAGAAAAAAAGTTTATTTAGTATTTAGTAGGCCATCAAATTTTTTCGTATGTAAAATTTGTTTTGTGCGTAAAGATGTGAAATTAGAAGAATGAAATAGTGCTCTTACTGAGGTAGAGGAAAATTCGGTTTGCAAACAAAACAGGTGAGCCAAACGCCTGTCGGTTTTTACGCGGTTTGGTTCTGCAAGCGTTGGAGTTGGGAAGTTATTGTGTTTACATTTGGACAAGTGGTAAAAAGGAAAATCTCAGGAATTTCAGGAGCGTAGCTGGTACGAAATTAGTCTTTGATCGTTCAGACATACGTTCTTAAAGTACATACATCTCTAATTTATATTTCAATTTTATGCCATAAAAAAGAAGTGTATCAGAATAATATAATAATAAAAAAGCTAGTTTCTATGATTTTTTTCAAATTTGTAGTACAAAATAATACTCAATATTTTGTTTTTCGCATTTTTATTTCAATTATAGACTATTTTTAAGGAGCTGAAATTCAGAAAGTTAAAACTCTTAAAGTACAAACTGAAATATTTAAAAATTACACATTTTCTAACTAACAAGTAATTAAAAATCGTGATCATATGTACAACATACAATTAGGAAATTTTCAAGTGGGTAAACTGTTGTTTGATCAGGTACTTTTTAAAAAAATTTAGGACTTGAATTTAGTAAAGGCCTTTAAGTCAATAATTTATACATTATTTGCCTTTTTTATTTGCTGTTTTCTCAATTTAGGAAAAATAAGCGAAAACTATTTTTTTAATTCTTGAGAAAATTGAGTAGGCCAACTCTAAACCTGTTAGGGGATAACGATACTTAGAGGAATAAACGACTGTTGCACCTGTGAAGCCATCGCCCTGTGGGCGATGATACTTGGTTAGTAGAGGGAGGAATTTAATTAATTTGGAGATGTCTGCTTTGGTGCGTCAGGAATATTGCTAGCCGTCGCTGATGGAGAAGCAGGTGGTGAGCGTGAACGCGCGTCTTCCTTGCTCGAGAGAAGTTATCATCAAACAAACCAAAATGGAAACGAATTTTGCCAGATCATTTATAAACCATTTCTCAAATGAACTTCTTCCTCAGTAGTATTTTTAATGCAATTCAGCGATATAGAAATGTATATATCAGCTTTATGACTATTCTTCTTTTAAAATTTAAACGAAATTCTTAAAAGTCTTCTTAACAATTCAGAGCCCATTTGTGAAATTGGATTTTTCATTTCATTCTGTTAATTTACATTTTCCATTTCTTTAAGTGATCCTTTCGTTGAGCAGTTAAATAGAAAAAACGACGCTAGCACTGTTTTCTATATATATTATATATATTCTTTCAGTATGAGGAAAGCCGGTATTTTAGGTGAGAAAAGAGTTTCCACAGTATTTCTGATAGATTGTCCTTAATTAAGTATATCGTATTTGTGCAAGTGTCACATGGTAAATAGTTATAATTAAAACACTGATGAATGATATATATCAGTGCGGAAGTTTTTATTTCTGAGGAAGGAATTGAAGCACAACTGTTTTAGTTCTGCGAAAGTATATGTATATTGAATATCCTTCAGTGTCACAAAGTAGCAATGGGTAGTCTGTTAGAAAGCAGACGTTTTTCCTTTAATCGTTTATTCAGTTCTTATTTACGTTTAACGAGAGTAATCAATTTTAATTAGAGGTCTCATCAATATGAATCGTTTCGTACTATTTCTCTTCCTTGCGTTTCCAGGGATTCTTCATCTTACTTTGCCTGTTCTTTACCGTATTGATCTAAGTAAATGTAAAACGGTCGAGTCATTTTCATAAAGAGTTGGCTAAAGGGTGAATATATTTTCTGACTCGCTATAGCCGCAATTTGCATCAATTTGATTAGATATACTTAAGAGATGAAATTTCCTTTAGTATTATAAATAAGTTTTCTCAAATAAACGGAGAAAAGTATTTCCGACTCTCATTGATACCGCTGAGCCGCAAAAGGGCTGACTTTTTATACAAGAAATTGATGTATCCTAACTGTTGGTGAAAATAATGTTAATAAATATAAAAAATGCATAACGCTACCTTAAACACGGCTTGAACTGAAATGCGCTAGTTTAAATAATAATTATGAAAAAAGTTTTAAATAGGGATGTGATCTAATTTCAGGTTTGGATTGCTTCCGTTTCAAGTATTGTGAATCGAAAATAGATGAATTCGAAGATATTTTGTTTTAAAATATTTCTTGAATATGTCCGACATCTTTTAAGTTTAAATGAATCAGTGTATGAACACTTTGCATCCTCACAGATATCAACAAGTTTGATTTCTCATATAGAGGGAACTTTTTTTTGACTAACAAAAAAAACTAGCTTACTTCTTCAAGTTGATGTTTCTATATCTTATAATAAACATGTTATTCCCCTAAATTCAGAGAAACCATCAAAGGTCGATCAATGTTTCTTGTTGTAACGGATAACTATTTAAGTTACAGTAGTATATATTTAAAATATTGAATAATTTTTCCTTAAATAAAAAAGATAAACCATTTTTTGCATTTTAAAAATCACTATTGATTAATTATAGATCATGAAAGATCACCAAAAGTTTCCTAAATACATGAAACATGAAATACAGTACTGTTATATTTCTGATTCCTAATATAGAAAAGTTTCTCGTATATAAATAAGGAGAATAATTTGTTTTAAAAAATTAAATACGGTTGTTATATGTCATGAAAGGTTCTTTAATCTTTCATTGATCAGTTCCGAAGATACAAACAACTTTTTCCCGTAAGATTAAACCCCGGGCGCTACCTCGACAACGCGAAATATATTCTATATAGTACTGTAGGATTCCTAATATCCATAAATTTTTTCTCGCATAAAGAAAGTTATGTATTGGTTTAATTTCTAAATACAAAAAAAAACCGCTTCTAATTAGCAGACCTAGTTCAAAATTTCAGCAGACATGGGTGTAACACAATAATAGAACAAGAGTCGTTTAAATTTTGAAATACCATCAGAATTTTTTGAAAACCGGTAATTGACTTGGAATGTTTTTTCAAATACTAAACTGGCCACTCTGTGTTTAAATCTTAACGTAAAATAATCCTTACCAAAGAAAATCTGACTCCGTCGCTCTTTGTTAATTAACATCATAATCCGTCTCTTCTCATCTTCCTGCTTCAAATTGTAAATCTTCAAGAAGCTTTTCTTGAAAGATTCTCTGAACTTATTTTCTCTTGCTTGTACAATATCCAGAATGGAGACTAAGCCCCTCCGGTCAGTACGCTCGTTCGTTAACGGAAGTCGTGAAGTAAAAAAATTTAACGAAAAGAGGCGTTCTGCTTCTGGTTTAATGCTTCGTGAAGTGACTTGAGAAGTAGAGAGAAAATTGTCGACGGATGAGAAAAATATTGTTTAAAGTAACTAAGAGCAAACGCTTCTCCTCACTCACCTGCTGAGGCGTTGAAAGATGCACCTTGCACTCAAGAGGTCCCTTTGAACAAAAGATCGATGTTCCCTCAGGTTCTCCCGACCCCTGAAACCGCGGAACGATCCAAAGAAAAGTTACCTGAGTGGCACCCTCTCTTTTGTATGCACAGCTAGCTGCCAGCAGCCTGTTTCCAGTCAAGGCCTCTTCATGGATTTCTCGAATCTACAGTCGCAAAGAGTACTACAAAGTTCGCCTACCTGTGTAAACCTGGCAAATTGTGTGAGAAGTAAAATGTCGTTTTCTGGCAAACTGGTTTTTGCCGCAGCCTGGAATGTCGATTAGCGTGACAAACACACCGGGAATTGGTTCAATTTCCTCCCCTTAAAGTCTTTATACGGATTTCAAAGTTCCAGCGTCTTCTTTATGTCCTTAAGTTACCTTTCCAAGATTTATGGGAAAACTGCCCGAAAATGGTACTTTCCTTTCAGATCATTATCGCCGATTACAGTGTTCTGTCAGTTGAACATAAATTAGGTTCATACGTTTCAATTTTGTAAGTCTGTCGATAAAGAAAAAACTCTGCATGGGGGCTACGCCATCACGAGCAAATCGACAGGAGTTACGATTCATTTGAATTACTAGCCGGTTAATTTCCGTTACGTATCATGAGTATGCTTTCCTCGCTTTTTCGTCTTGTGTTTTGAAGAAGCACAGCAGGTCTTTGTTGTTAGGGAGGTACTTTAAGGGTCATTTAATGCAAAACTCGATACGTAAGTTTCGTGTTTTTTTCTGCATTCTTAGTCAATGAAAATATCTATCCAATAAGTTTAAATGTTATATCTTACTTGTTATCACATTAAATTATGTGAATTAGAACGAATTAATTTAAAAAGTTTTAAGAAAATTCTATATACATTTCAGGTTTTAATTATTGAATTTGAAATTCTTTTAATAAACTATAGTTCATTATTATACTCTATAATTTTATTTAAATTGAGGAGTCTTAAAAGAGGATCGATTTTACGTTTACATTGATTTGAAAACGAATAATGTCAGATACTAAAATGTACTCTTTTAATGCTTAATGTATGGAAATGGTTTGTTTTAATTAAAATGGGAATAATTTTTATTTAGAAGCCTCCAACAAATAATTTCTGTAAATTTTTAAGGTAGTATCTTACAGAATTACGAAATATACAGACTGGGGATAATCTTACGGAAATTTGCGTACCTGTCCTATTTTGTTCGCGGAATTATTGAGGAATATTATAATCCTAAGTCTTTTCGACCCATGTAGAGTCTAGGCCCCTTTCTCAGCTCGCGCGTCCCCTTTACAGCCCCCTAGTTGGGCTTCAACTCCCTCGTAGTCAACATAACCTCGAAAGGGTCAAACATTCTTTCAACTTTTTCAAAGTTCAAAAAAGTACTAAATAGGCTTAGTATTATTATTAATAATATTATTGTTATACACTTTACTAAGACTGTTACTATGGAAAATTCTGTAATCCTACTATCAGCGAAAAAATTCGAGTCCTCTGGCTTCGACGTTAAAAAAGTAAGGGACGAAAAAATCGTAGCTCAATGCATGAAGGATCATTTTAAAGGTCAACATGTTGTACACGTTGAGTCTAAAGCGAATATACCAAAAAGAATTGTATAGCATGCAGACCCGAAATTCTGATAAAAAGTAAGGAAGAAAAAAAGCGAAACTTTGGAGCATAGTATTTGATAAAAAAATAGTAGAAAAAAACGTCAAAGCCAAAGGACTCCAATTTTCTCGCAGGTAGTAGATACTAGTATTATTAGCTTTACCTTCATTTGGCAGGTTCAAATTTTGAAACCTTTCAGAGCTTTATAATGGAAAATTTTTTCTGCTTACTGCTTTTTGCAGTATATAAAATGATTGCGGAATGAAAAATATCTGAAATAATTCTGACATATATGGAATGTTATCCGAAATCCATATATGCTTGGAAAAGTATCATTCAAAGCCTATAAGAATAGAAAACAAAGTATTTAAACCTTAAATATCGAACTTATTCCTGTGACTGATGAGTCAAAAACAAGTTAAAGCGTTGTCTCAGCTGACTTGCTATGTACCAAGAGTACTTTAACCTTAGACGGATCCCATACATTTTTTTACCCGCACCGGGTCCTGTGGCTGACAGATGTCTCCCATTTGGATTCCTTGTGCGCTCGAAATCCGAATATTGTATTAAATAAGTTTAATACACGTCAGTGCAAAAGCTGCACATGACCGCACTGTGTTCCTTATGCACAGGTCTGTTGCAACTTCTCTCTCTTTTTCCTGCGATACTGCAGTCACATCATCGGTATTTCTTAGTTCGTATCTTCTCGACATTTTCGATGAGAAAAACAATTAATTGTTCATTCATTATTTATTAATTGATTTATTTTTGGAATTTATGAAGACTGCATGAATAAAATTAAAGAAAACAACTTTACATTGGCATATATAACATTTAATACATTTTTCCATATACTTTTCACTTGAATGATAAAAAGTCAATTCGAAACATCAAAATATCATGATATACTGTAAATATACGCCAAGTACGTTCATTTACATGAAAATATGAAATTGACTTAGCCGCTGGGGGACAAATGAGCCCCAAACGCGTAGCATTTCGTTCTCACTTGACAGACAGCCAGCAACCGGCAACATCAACCACTACAGTTCACTCTAGAGTCTAGGTCCTAGGATCTAGGATAGCCGAACTGAATTATGGATAGGGCCTGAACCCGAAAATCAGAACTATTTGCTCAGGAGAATGAAATGAATTTCACGTTGGGCACATATGTCCCCCGCAGGATCCGTGTAGGGTTAATCTTACAGAAAAATTTGTAATAAATACACTGTCATGTAAAAATTGATACATTTCGAATTAAAAGTAATAGAAATGAAAGTTTGAATTTGAAACTTAAAAGCTTATCGTTTTAGAGGTGTTCTCATTTTCTCCGTAGTTTCCCTTTGAATTTTTCAAAATCATGTACAATCTCAAAATGTCTCGACCTATTTACTTGTCCTCAATTTGTAATTATATTTGAAGAGATGATAAGTATATATTTTAGATCAAATAAAGCTTGACTAGAAAATGTATTGTAATATATGTGACTGGATAAAATGTACAATATTGTGAGTTGTTTACCCTTATGTGATGAAGAAATCAATTCTGGAGCCGTTGGTTGGGGCATCGAACAAGTAAATCAGGCTTAACATAATGCAGTGTATTTACTTGGAAATATTTCTCTATGCATCATTTGGATTGATGAATGTCGAGAGCAGAAGATCGTATGAAGTAATCAGGAGACATTTCAGTACGCACGTATAAGCACAGTAGATATAAATTTGCGGCCCATCACAATGAGCACAATGGCTTATGTTATCGCCCTTGCTCGACGAAAGCATGAACGACCCAGCACTCTTGAGCATTGTTTAGTTAAACAGCCACCAAGATAATGGCCAAACCTACTGGTTTGTGGCAATAATAACTTCGCACTCAAGAACGCATGTGCAGCCTTGATGCAGCACGATTCGGGAATTCCTATTCGTTCAAAGCGCTGCTCCGCAGTTCTAGCGCGACCTACTTCTGTTACAGTTCAACTTGTTTCAAGTGCAATAACATAATTTAGGCCACATTTAACTAACATTTACATTTTTCTGAAGGCAACTTTTTTGATGCCCTTATCGTCAGAGTTTCCAATTTAAGCTTTTTACATTATCATCAGAGAAGTTATTAGATTTGTGTAAACGTTGACTCCCTACCCCGTTTTTGTCAACTGTCCACGTTTTGTCTTTGGTACACTCTTTTAGTGTCTAAAGCTGAAGGTCAAGTCCGTTAGCTCTGGGAAAAGGTCAAGAGAATGCAAGCATTAATTTTTTTAAGCTGTACAAGATTATCATAACAGCTTTTTGGTTTTGCGACAATGATGATAAAGTCTACGAAAAAAAGTAAAACAAAAGTTTTTCGGCTAAAAAAGATCTATAAATTTGTTATTAATTATTTTTTAATCGTAAAAAAGATGCACTGTAACCCCTTTTCCAGCTCTTGCACGGTTAACATTAGGGAAAATTCCGTAACCATAGCTCGTACAAAAAAAGCTACAAATTTGTAATTACTAGCTTTTTGATCGAACGCTAGTTTTTGTTTATATGAAATATTTTAGGATTATAAAAACAACATGCAATTGTGCCTTTATATGGTGCAAGTATCGCAAATTAGAGATAAAAAATTTAAATGATTTAAGTGCTCGTGAAACTTTAAAGGCGTTTTTCTCGAAACAACTTTTTGCCAACTGGGTTTTCTACTTGACGAGAAAACCATCATCTCGTGAAGGTGTTTTAAAACAAAACGATTTTCAAGACGGGCTCTGTTTTCGCCATTCTGTATCAAAATTAAATTATTTTTTTGTCATACTGTAATATGTGTTAAACAAACCTTTTTCTTTTATTCGTAAAAAATGAGTTTAAAAATATATGAAAAATTAAGTGTTTTGAAAAAAATTCGTGTGTTCGTTAAAGCCGAAGGAGCTTTAACAAAAGAGAATTTAAAATAGCCACATTACAGTTGTTGATGCTTTTACCTTTAAATTAAAAAAGTCTGTGCGAAAATGTGATGGATGTACAATGACACGGGTCGAGGGTCCTACAGTTTCTACTGATCATTTTTTTAAAAATAAAAGCGCATTGAATTACAAGAATAACTCAGTAGGTGCACTTGAATGTACCAGGTAAATTTATCCATTTTGGTCAATGGTAGTTTAAACAGATCATGCAGATTTATTTTGGTTTCTTTACGTATATTTTAAATAGTATGTTTTTAACCATTACAAGAATAATAACTATTAAGCTTTTTATGTACATTTTTACCTATATTATAGGTAATACTTTTTCTTGAAATATGTATCAGGAATCTTCGAATTCCGAATTTCTAACTTGAGCAACGATAATTGAAAAATTGAACAAATTTAAGGCCGTGTAACGAGTGCAACAGCCGATCAAGGCAGTCCTGAGATCAATATTTTTTCACGGATTTAAAAATAATAGTTTAAATAACGCCGAATAAAGCAAAAAGCTTGTTTATGAAAATACGAAATAGTAACCTACACGGAAAAAAATATGGGACCAAATAGTTGTCTAGTTTCAGAACTTATTATTACCAAAAATTGTAGTAGC
>JAAAKG020149372.1:0-10063 GCA_010014905.2 Druon quercuslanigerum
TATATATATATGAATGTTGAATTAATTTCTACTGACTTCTCGTTAAAACTTTATGTCAGTCGGTTTGATTAATTAGTATGTAGAGGTGGGCACATGTGAAAAGATCCATTTTTTAACATTAAATAAGTAATCAAAGTTTTAAATTAATAAGGATATCGTGTGCTCACTTCTGCGGCCTAATCTAATACTAATCGATTTAATAGATTACGGCGTAGAGGTCAGCACAGGTTGAAAATTGTTTTTTTTTCTATGATTTGCCTGTTTTAATCCCAGTATCTAAGGAAGCTCAAACTTGTTTTTTATTAGTTGGTTGGCAATATTTCATTTTTAAACGTACTTCTTATTGTTCTAACCATTTATATTTGGGTAAAGAATGTATTATCTTATAATATCGACAATTGCTGGTATTTTCTCAATTCTTTAGCCTAATTTATGAATCGAAGAATAAATTTTTTATTTTAATTTCCTATTTGTTGTTGAAAGAATTTATAATTGTTTAAACCAGAGATTCAAACGAAAGTGAGGGACAAATTCTGATATTTGATAATTATTTCTGTGTGAAAGTTGTGTTGCTTCAATATTTTATGTCGAAAGAAAGAAAAAGGAACGTAACAATTAACATATAAGTTGGACATTATTTCTTCGTAGCTAAATAAATGATAAGCTTAGGATAATTTTCAAGACTGAGCTTAGTTTTTAGCCAAATTATTTAAAATTTATCGGAATAGTGGTCAAATACAAAAAAATGCGCCTTAACTTCGTTCGAATATCTGTTTTAAATGCAACTTTTTACAGGTAAAAGCTATAAAGAAACATTTTTTGCTATCTCTTGCAATAATTTCCATTATTTTCAACTAATTCTTAATTTTTTAGCCTACTGCTAATTGTTGAAATAATTTGCATTTGTTTGTAATAATTATTATCTTATAAATTTGGAAATTAATATTTTAAATTAATGATATGGTCTAATGCCCTAATTAATCAATTTGATCAGATTTTTTTTTAAATTCTTTATTTATAATTGTTCTTAGTACATTTTTTAAACAAAAAATACAGACTAAGATGAAAAATATACTAATCTAATTCATAAATTAGTCCACAGAATTCAGAAAATACCATTAATTTGTAATATTGTATGATAATACATTGTTTGAACAAAATAACGATTATTGAAACAATAAGAACTGTAGTTCTTTTTATTTTAATAATATAATGTTATACCGTATAATTCTATAATGTGGTTTTGAACAAAAATAAATTTTTTATACAATAAACAAACAACTAAAATAAAAACATACACTCTCCAAGTTCACTAAATAGACCACACAATTTATAAAATACCTTTGATTCGCGGTATTCTGTGGAAATAAAATTGCCCAAATAAACAAAAATTGTTTCAAAAATTAAATGACATATCAATAATATCTTTTATTATTAAAAAAATGAGAGAAAAGTAATAATTAAGGGTAATATTTCACAACATCCGTATTCCACTTGCATGGGGAGTTTTTAGGGCACCGTCAATATCGGGCTCAAATGGGTTGAACGAAAAACTGATAATAATTAAACAAAGAAGCATGTATTAATTTTTTCAACCTAACAATATCGATTTTTTTTCAAATCGGGTAAGAATTGCGCCGGATATCCAAAAAAGGGCCATAATACACAATTATTGCAGATAAGGCTTCTTATCTCTTTTCTCTACTTGTCGGTGTTTCGCTACCGTGAAGTTGATAATAGATCAAACAAAATTATCAAATTTCAGTGCTCCTGATTAAAAGTGATAATAAATCAATAAAAAATTATTAGAACTGAACAAAAGCATTTAAAAGCTAAAGTTTAAGTTAAATAGTTTACAATTAAATAATCCTTGTACGCATAGGTAAATTTTGCAAACAAAAAAATCCTTTGTACATATTTTTTATTAGCTAAAATGACAAAAATCAATGAGCGCCATCATAAAAGAAACGATTTTTATGATCTCTATAAATTACGTTGACACAAAGGAACGTAAAGTGTTCATAGCGCCTCGCATGAAGCTGAACAATCAGCGTCTGAGTATTTTGGATCTGTTTTATGACATATATACAACAGAAAAATGGACAGCTCCATCTAAGATCCTACATTCGAAAGTTTTCTCCTCTTTTTTCTTTTCCCTTTTTTTACCTTTGCAATTAGTAACTCACATTATGGTACACCTCGAGGAGTGTAACATAGTGGCCTGTTGGCTCGTCCCTCCTTTTATGTTTGGATTCCCACAATGCGACTCTTGCGTCTATTGTCTATTCATCGCCGTCAGTCAAAACCGTTTCCTCAAACAAAGGGAGGTCCTCGAGTACGATGCTTAAACTGGGGACTGACAACTCTTGCAACTCGCAACTGCAAAGGTCTGAAATCTGAATGTAAATATCAGCAGCAGCCACCGGATATTAACACAGGCAAGGTGATTGCTTTCTGTGTATTTTACAATGTTTGTAGATGAATAGGCAAGTGTTTAGAACAGATTCACTTTGAAGTTGATTCAAACTCCAGCTTTTGCCAATTTCAAGCTCTCATTTGCAAAGAGTTTTAAATCCGGGATTAGTTTCATTAAATAGAGTATATTTTCGTGGACCAAACAGTTTAATTTCGAACCATTCATCAAAATCATAAATTCGAATTATGCTTATTCGAAGAAAAGAAAATCCAAAAACTCTCATGCTGGTGCATTCACAATAAACCTCAAAATAACGGATATTAGAAAAAAAATTTTAAACGGTACTAAATCAATTTTTAATAGGTGCATTTGGTACCAAAAATTAGTATTTACAACTATAGTAATTAAAAGATTGCAGTACAGAACCCAAAAGGATACGTGTTTAAATACAAAAGACAGTGTGTAAATTTTTTATATGCCAAATGATTTTCACGACCACAAGAATTTTTGGATCAAAAAATTGAATTTTTGATTTTTTATCGCGAACGATCCTAGATATTATAAAAGAATAAGTAAAAAGACTATGACAGATGGTATGTTGACTTATTTTCTTTGACGTCTGAGAGAAATCAACGATCATGGAAAATTAAATCATAGTTTGACGACTTCCAGAACATTGAAAAGTTGCATTAAATTAATTTTCGGATAGAAAACTTATGGTAACATTTCAAGACCAGTCTAGTCTCATCATCAGACTTTGGTTAAAATTTGGACTTTGGGGGTAAAAAAATAATTGATGTATAGAAGGGACATTAATAAAACTTAGTGCGAGTACTCATATTTACTTTAAGATTTCTTAAAGAAATCGTTCCTAATTATATAATGAGTGTAGAGTAAAAAACCAATTGTTGTAAACATTTTCGTGAAAATTAAAAATTTGAACTGAAAATGTTGTATAATAAAATGTTTTGTTAAACCAGAGATCACTCTCGCTTCCACTTTAACAGAGAATCCTATTATATACCACTCTTTCAGTCCGAATTTTCTTGAAAATATTTTACAACAATTGATTCATTACTCCACATTCATTAAATAAGTAAAAACGATCTCTTTAAGAAATCTTTAAATAAATATAAGCATTCACACTTGATTTTCTCAATGTATCTTCTATAAAAATTAGTTTTTTTCCTCCGAATTTCAAAGTTTAACCAAGGTTTGATGATAAGACTATAGACCCTTTATAGACTCTTTATAGACTCTTTATAGACTCTTTATAGACTTTTTATAATTATGCTGGTCTCGAAACGTAACCAAATGTACGTGTTTTATCCGGAAATTAATTTAATACAACTTTTCAATATATTTTTTGTATAGAACTTTTTTAAATGAGCAAACTGTTTCATAGAATTTTGTCAAATATCAAATCTGTCGTTGCTCGTAAGAAAAATGCGAAAATCACAGTTTAAAACAAAAATTCTCGTGGAAAAAATATAGTTTTACCAGCATGAAAGGTACAGAATTTTTTACTGATAGCACTTACGCAGCACAAATTTAAAGAAGGTAAAGAAAGTATTTTTTTTTGAATCTAGAAAGAAAATTGATATATATCTCATTTAAGTCAAAAGATGCTTGAAGAAAGAATTGGCGATTTTTTGAAAAACAAACTTAAAAAGTCAAATACTTCGTAGAATTGTTTTTGCTATAATCAGAAAAATATGTGTCGTATAATTTTCTCTCAGGACATTATATTTTGTCACCAAGAGATTCTACGACTTGAAATACCTGTCTGATTTAAAATGGGTTCGGTCTAATATTAAAGGAAGTAATTATGAATATATATATATAGAATAGTGTTCTGAATAATAGAAGAATAAGAATGTTTTTATTTATTATATTTATAATTTTTAAGATTTTTGATATCCACCATGTACAACATAAGACCCATCTTTATAGATATTTTAAAACTGACCAATAAGGATTATTATTTAAATGATTTGCAACTGGTTTGAATCCCAACGCAGGAACTAAAGAGAACACTGTAAAAATGTTGGCTTCTCTTCTCAGGATATTTGTTTATGTCTATGCTGTAATTATAGTCCGGCACATAGTGATCATTTTTGAAGTAAATTGTGCAAATAGTTTCATAAACAATTTGTAAATAAGACGCACAGTTTTTGTTTTGATTGTAAAAAAATAACATTAAAAATGACAAAGGAAAATGGATCCGCACAGCGAGCAGATTTTGCAAAAAATATTTTAATAAAAAATGTTCTAAACATCTGAAAAAATATTTTCAACTACTTCATTCAACAATTTTTTCTTAAGATTTTCACCAAAATTTAAAGAAAAAAAATTTACACAAATCATGAAACTTTTCTATAATAATTATTATCTTAATAATAGGTTTAATGCTTTAACCATGATTCATTATGGTATGATTCATTATGATTCTGACATGGATTCAATTCATTAATATACGCTTTAATTGAATGAGGATTCATATATTATTTACCACTCTTGTGTAGCAAATATAAGATAAGAAGCATCCTAACCATATAATAACATTTCTTTAGGGGTGCCAGATACATTTTTTACTGAACGCTTTTTTTTACACCAAATACATAATTGGTTATCATATCCGCCAAACGGTATACGACTTTTACGTAACCGAAGAAGTTTTGAACTTGGCTATAAGGTAGAGAACGTTTGAATTTTTAAAGATGGAATAAATACATCTTTTTTTAAAATAACACTTTTAATTCTTCAAGAAAGGAAATTGAAAAAAGGATGTGATGAAAAAGGAGAACACCATCGTGTGGGGCCTCTTGGAAATGTACGAATCAGGGTTCTAGAGAAAATTGGTTCATCACTGCATGAGATGCGCGGGTTCTGAAGAGCCGAAGAAGAGCCCTCGAAAATAAATTACTGTTGCGGCTCTGCCGTACACTTAGATCCGATTTCGAAGATGTTGCCCCAGGCCATCTCGTTTTCCTTGACGTTCTTTTATTTTCTAATGTTACGTTATTATTTGCCCCATGTTACCTGGTCACCTCCGAATTCTTCACAAAATTCGCATGATTACATGACGCTTGTAGAAAAAGGGGCCTGATCGATCAATTTCATGTTAATGTTTTAAAATATCCGGGAAATAATCGGTCCTTCGTGTTTTCGAACCACAACGATCTTTTGTTTCAAAGGAACTTATTTTCTTCTAATTGCGTTATTATATTTGGATAATTTGGATAATTTCTCCGATATACGAATCCGAAGAGAGGGTTCATCTTCTGACGCAGGAGGGGAGAGATTGAAACATCATTTGATATTAAACATAGAAAATATAAATGTGAATACAACTTTTTTTGAAATGCTTAAAAATGAAAATCCCGTCTTTTTTCCTTTTTTTAATAGAATTCTTCTTTTTCTCCCTGATTTCAAGAAACTTCACCATTTTCTTGATTCTTCACTTGCATGCGAAACGAATTAATTAGCACCCAATAAGAAAATCCAAATATTTGACGTTGCAATTTAATTCATTCTAATTTTATTTGGTTGAAAATTAATTTTACTACCTGAAATTTTAGTTAAACCATTTTTGATGGAAGATTGATAGTTTTTTAGTTAAATATTCAACTATTACATTTTTTATCGGAAATTTATCTATTTTCGTTGACCATTCAAATACCTTGTTGAAAGTTGAAGAATTTATCGTTTTTATCAAGTTGCTAATTTAACAATTAGCATGAAAATTGATGTATTTTGTTGTAAAGTCGTATTTTTTATATAGAACCTCTTTTATTGAAAATTTAACTATCTTGTTGAGAACTAGTTTTTCATTTGTTAAAAAAGATTTTTTCAACTGAAAATTTAACTATTTCATTTTTTGTTAAAAAATTCATTTATTTGTAGCATGTGTTTTTTAATTAAAATTTTTTTTTTGAAATATTAACTAGTATTATTAGTTTTAGATGTTAATTTTGTTTGTCTACTGGTCTATATCAATATTATTAAAATGCTGATAAATCTTAAGATTATGAAAAAAATGTCTCTATGTCCGCTGGGATCAGAACCCAGGAAATTTTTAATTGGAAATTCAACTACTTGGTTGACAGTTGAACTTCATTGTTAAAAGTTCATTTTTGTTCTTAAGGATTTATCTTTAGGTTGAAAATTAAATACTTTTGTTATAAATTCAACTATATTGTTGAAAATTTAATTATGTGACACAAAATTTAATTATTTTGTTGTGATCTTTTTTGCTCGAAAACTGAAATTCTTCGCTAAAAATTCGTACTTCAGAATTAAAAATCCATCTCTTTCAGTTGAAAAATCGATTTTTTTTAAAAAACGTAATATGTTTAATTTTGAAATCTTAAGCGTTTCATATTAAATTCAGTATAGTACATATACATTAATTTTATTCAAAAGAATCATCCTATTTCCCCTGCTTTGAGAGCATTTTATTCTGCAAAATATGTTGGAGAAAGTGTTGAAAATAGCGCGTAATTTTTGAACGGCTCCTATGGAAATGTGCTTAAAAAATGTATTGTTCTTTTTCTGCATAGGATATATGGGTATATTTAACTGGCGACAGTGTTCATATAAAGATAATATTATGGAAGATAATAAACGTAATTGAAAAATGAAACTAAGGCAATATAAAGATTCAACTTTGTGGTAATGTACAAGGTAGATAAAACTTGCGTGTAGTAGTGGGGCCATTAGTCGGCAGCTTGTTGTCCAGCAATACAAATGATAAGAGTGAGTTTGAAATCATCCTTGGGTGACGAGAACTAAAAGGCTCCGGGGTCCAGGGACCAGTGGCCCCAGGTTCTGCTGCAATTACAACGCCCACGTTGCGATAAAGGGAACTCAAAATTCTCTGAGCGTGAGAACGATGATAGTAAGCCAAAAGTACATGCAACTTGCATTCTGGTCCCTACTTTCAACCATAAGCCCCAATTGATCATCTCCATAAAAAACAGTTTTTCTTATTTGCAATTGCACATTTTAAGGTTGTTCGAAAAAATTTGTAACTGTCATTGAAATAAAAAAATTCAAACTCTTACAACAGAAAGTGTTCAAAGCGGATCTCTTTTGAATTTTAAAATTGAAGCTTAAAAAACTTTTAATCTCGAAATTTTTACTTCAAACGCTCAATCATTTACAGGTACAGGATTTGTGGGTAAAAAATGTAAATCAACGATGTAATTCTAAATAGCCTGAATTAAAACTAAACCTCCCTTTCAACTCATATTAATAAACATTTAAAAAATAAAGCTGTCCTACTAAATAAAAATTTAAAAAAGACAGAATTGACCACTTCCAATTTCGAAAACCAATTATTAACCCCCCCCCCCCCTTCCAACTGAATAAAAATGTTTAAAATAAAAGAAGTGTCTTTTCCAGTGTAGAAAAACTTTAAAATCAAAATATCCTCCCTTCCTACTCCATACAAATCTTGCAAATAAAAAAGCGATCCCTTTTCCAGCTCAGAAAGAAATGAAATTTCCTCCTGTCCAATTTAATGCAAATGTTGAAAACAAACAATTTCCCTAATTCGAATTAGAAAAAATGAATGTATTAAATGCTTCTCTTCTACTCAGTAAGAAAGATAAAAACAAAAAAGGGCCTTTTCAATTTAGAAAAATTTTTTTAAAAATGTAATCCCTTACATATCAATAAAAATATTAAAAACTAAAAAATGTCCTTTTCCAGTTCAGAAGAAAAAAAAATGGCCTCTTCAATTCAGAAAAAATAAATATTTAAAATTTCACCACTTCCAACTCAATAAAAATGATAAAAACAAAAAAGAACCTATTCCAATTCAGAAAAAAATAACAATCAAAATTTCGTCCCTTGAAACCCAATTAAAATATATAATATCAATTCGTAAAATATTGAAACCATAAATTTTCTCGTTTCCAACTCAATCAAAATGTTAAGAATATTAAATTTCCATCTGTCAATTCAACAAAAATTAAATTTCCTCGTTTCAAACTCAAAATAAAAATGTTAAAAATATATAATTTTCCCGCTTTCAATTCAATAAAAACATAAAAAATAAAAAAGTTCCTCCGCCAATTCGAAAAAAGTTGAATTATTTTGATTTCAGCACTCCAAAATTTTAATAATTTAAGACGTTCTATTACAAACAATTTTAGTTTCAATTTATTTTATATGAAGAGTCAAATATGGCAAAATATTTCTTCAAAATTATTCCTTTTTTATTAAAAAATTCAAATTGAATGGATTCAAAATGGATTATTTTAGACTTATACAATATTTCAATAGGATTTGAAATTAATAAAAGCCTTTAATTATGAATCTACCAATTCAAAATGAATGAAAATGTATAATAGTTTTCAAAACACGCGCATCGAAAGTTCGGCTTTCTCTTAAGCGAAGCGAAAGTGGCCGATTCCTGCTGAATATCAGCTGGCTAACTTAAGTAACTAAAGTAACTTTCGCCACGAAATAGTTTAATCTTGAATCTATTTAGAATCGTCTTGTAAACAAAAATCAATTAATGATAATCATTAACTAATTTATATTTGTAGTTGATTAACCTAAAACGTTTTTTTACTAAAGAAATCGAAATCAAAGACTTTTATAATTAGTAACTGATTAACCCTTCATAACTACATTTAAATGCTTTAAATTGAAAATGTACGCTTAAAAGGAAGACCCAACATGGAATATTTTTAAACTAAAAGATTTTAGAATTAAACTTTGTAAACTGAATGATTTTACAATTGAGAAAGTTAACAGTTGAACTTAAGTTTCAAACAAATGATGAAATCGAACTTTTTTCAAATTACATTATAGGGTATGTAATGTGAAGTTTTTGATATTCCAAGTGATTTTTTGTCTCGAAATTTGTATAATCTCCGGTACAAAAATAAATTTATTGTTGTTTCCTAGTATCCCGATCCAATAGATACCCTAGCTGCTTTTTAAATTAAGGGAATTTCACATTCGAAGCCTGTTTAAACAGTAATTTTTCGATAACTGGGTTTATCCTGTAATCTGTGTAGACTTTTTGATTTCAGAAACTTTTATTTTTATTTGAACATGTATCTCGAGTGTTACTTGTTCGTCAAATAGTTACGGGAAGTTTTATATGTTCTCTGAACATATATCTAAACTCTTATCTGTTGCCTAAACATTTGTTTGAATTTGTATCTGTTATCTGAATATAGGTCAAAGTTTAAGGCCAAAAATCATAATTCCCATACCCATAGTCCAAAATAATATGGCCCAAATATAATACTCAAATTCATAATGCCTAAAAATCAATAAAAAGGAGTTAAAATTGAAAATACACAGTAATACAAGAATCTAAATTTCAGTAAAAAAAGGCAATTGACTTTCAGATGTAACCAAAAGGATCATTCGCCAGTTGAAAGTCAACTAATGATTATAACATGACTTTAAGTAACGCGCTTGGTTGAAAGTCAACTGCTTTATGTACGTAAAATGTACTTGATACGTTAATTTAAGACAGAAAGATTGTTGAATTTCCTTCAACGCGTGCGTGTGAAATGAAACTTACATGGTAATTTAAGTCAGCTGACGCCTGAAACAAGACCTTGGATACTAATGGACCCAAGTGGGGAACCTCACATAACGACTTTGTGAGGATCTTCA
>JAAAKG020149373.1:0-10063 GCA_010014905.2 Druon quercuslanigerum
ATTCATGGAATGAAAGGAATTCGCGAAATTTATGGAATTCACTTAGTTTATGGAATTCAAGGAATTCCAGGAATTCATGGGATTCATGGAATGCAAGGAATTCGCGAAATTTATGGAATTCACGTAGTTTATGGAATTCAATTAATTCCAGGATTTTAAGAAATTCCAGGAATTCATGGAATGAAAGGAAATCGCGAAATTTATGGAATTTACGTAGTTTATGGAATTCCAGGAATTCATGAAATTCATGGAACGAAAGGAAATCGCGAAATTTATTTTTTCCTTCATAAAATTGCAGAAATTCAAGAAATCTATGGAATTCGCGGAATTGATAAAATACACAGAAGTCGCGGAATTTGCATATTTTATGGCATTCTAGACACTCACCAAATGTATAGAATTCATGGCATTTATGGAATTCGAGGAATTCATGAAATTCATGGATTTTAAGGAATTTGCGAAATTTATGGCACTCATAAAATTCACTGAATCAATAGAATTTAACGGATAAAGAAATGTCCAAAATTCGCTGATCATGGAATTCACGGAATTGATGCAATTCATTGTATTCAGAGTATTTACGGAATTCGTGGAATTGAAAGTAATCATGGAATTTATGGAATTCGCAGAATTGATCGAAATGAAGGAATTCACCAAAATAGAATCTGCGGAATTCAAGGAATTCGCGGAATACATGGAATTCAATAAATTCGCGGAAGTTTTTCAATTCTATACATTCTTTGAATTTCGTAATTTCATTGAATTTCAGTAACTCATTGAATTGCATGAATTCCTCGATTTCCTGAAATTTCACGAATTAGTTTAATTCCGTAAATTGCATGAATTCCGTACTTTCCACGAATTCCTTGTATTCGAAGAATTCCGTGAATTCCATCATTTCCGTGAATTCCATGAATTATTAATTTTCCTGAATAATCGATTTTCACAAATTATCAAATTTCATCAATTCCGTGAAGTCCATAAATTCCGTAAATTCTTTGAATTCAGAGAGCTCCTTGATTTTCGTGAATTCTCAATATTCGACGAATTCCATTAATTCCCTCAATTTTTAATCCCATGAATTGCGTAAATTGCGTAAATTCTGTGAATTCTTCGTTTTTCTTGAATTCCATAAATTCCATGAATTCTTTGAATTTCTTAAATTTCGTAAATTCTGTAAATTCCACTTACCTACTACTCTAAAAATAATGTGTTTTCCTTGTTTCAAAGATTTTTTGTTTAAGACAAACAGAATCAGAAAATAAAAGCTCTTACTAGTATTAGCCGCACTAATTGAAATTCATTTAAAATTAAAATTAATTCATTTTATTTTATATATTTTATTATTGAAAATTAATTAATTAAAATTCATTTAACCAGTCTAAAAAAATAATTTTTGAATTATTTTATGGAACAAAAATACAAAATCTGTCACTACCTGCAATAATTTTCAAATATTAAATAAATAACATTATTATTTATTGTTTAAATTAATTCTATCTCTACTTACGTCGTTTTAAATATCGTTTTAAATTCGACAAAGTAACTTTGGTATGCTTCTTGTACAGAACTGGAAAATTTAATTTTGAGCGTATGAATTGTTGTTGCCCACTCGGTTGTCCATGTTGTCAGGATTTTTCATGAGCAGACCAGAGAATAAAAAAGCTTATCTAAAACAATTTTTTGTGGTGTTTTTTTCAAAGATAAACAGTTTTATTGCACACTACATTTTATCGGTCAAAATTATATTTTGAAAAATTATCATTCTTATAACTGCTGTAGATTTTGGGTATTTTCTCAAAAACAACTTCGTAAATGCCTTATATATCCATAATATCGTATGAAGGATAATGTAATAATAATTTTTTTTTAAGTTTAAAAAAATATTTGAACAATTTAAACATTGTCCACCACTTTCTAAAAAATGTTTAATTTTTTTAATAAATTTTACTTGTATAAAAAATTATTTATTCACAAAAAATGTAAAAAAAAAATTAATAATCGTATTCCTGATTGAAATGTAAGAGTTGGTCCTTGGTTGGTGTAATTATTTAAGTAATTCATTATTGTTTATTTCAAAATATTCAATCTTTGTCCAAAAAAGAGGATTTTTTAAGAAAATAATTTAATTTTAAAATAAATAGGCTAGTAGCAGACAGATATTAGAAAGATTTGAAAGAAAATATCTAAATTTTACATTTCAAATCATTAATATTCAAAAGCGAGCAATTTAATCTTATAATAATTTTAATATAGAATATTTTAGAAACAAAATAAACCATAATTTCAGATACAAATTGAAAATTTTTTAATTTATTAATTTATTTCAATCAAAAAAATGTCTTTTCTGCTATAAAAGATTACTTTTTAACAAAATAATGGGATTTTTAACATAATAATTGCATTTTTAACCTAAAAAGACATTTCCCACGAAAAAGTGTCATAGTTTATATTCAAATAAAAAATAATTAAATTTATGCATAAGAAAAGAATTTTAAACCCAAAAAAGTAAAAAGTTAATTTCCCGCAAAACTGATGCATTTTTACAATAAAAATAAATTCTTAAATGAAAAAATAATTTTTGTACCAAAAAAATCGAATTCTCAACTAAAAAGATCAAACTTAAAAATTGGAAAATTTACATTTTTTGTTAACAAAAATAATTTTAAACCAAGAAAAAGTATTTTGTACCCAGCTTTCAAATTTTTAATACTCAAATTTTTTTATTCAAATTTTGAATACTCGAACAAAAATAAATGACTTTAGCCAAAAAGTTGCATTTTCATTTATAAAAATGGAATTTATTCTAAAACAAATAAAGTTTTAAATCAAAGAGATAAATTTGAAAAAAAGATATATTTTTGAATTTTCTGTTGAAGAAGATTTTTGTCGAGTTTTTAGGATCAAACTATAAACTTTTAAACCAAAAATTATTTTCTACGAAAAAAATTGAATTTTTAATCCAAAAAGACGAATTTTTTAAACCAAAAAGGATGCATTTTTCTTACAGCGGATGGATTTTTAATTAGATAAAAAAAAACAAATTAAAAAAAAAAGTTTAATTCTTAACAAAGTTTTTGATTTTTCGAAAAAAAATTTGCATTTTTGTAGAAAAAAGATGTCATTTTTCTTAAAACATATGGTTTTTTAATTTGTATAAAAAAATATTTGAAAAAAATAGTTTTTTATCCAGAAAATATTTTATTTCTTTTTTCATGACCCAAATAATATATTGAAACAGTAGAATTTTCAAATCAAAATTATGACTTTTTAACCAAAATTTTGAATTTTCGACCGCACAGTTGCATTTTTGTTCAAAAAAGATGGAATTTTTCTTAAAACAGATGGATTTTAAATTTAAACAAAAACATGATTAAAAATAGTGAAATTTGCCCCAAGAAAATATTTTAGTTTTTTTTTCAATTCCCAAATATTGTATTTAAACGGTAGAATTTCCAACGAAAAATTATAACTTTTTAACAAAATTTTTTAATTTTTGACCAAAAAGATGAATTTTTATCCAAGAGAGATGTTTAACATACTGCTTTGTGGAAAATTTCGAAACGCACCTTTTTTCTTTCGTCAAGAAAGTTGTATCTTTTACCGTTTCTGTAAAAAATAATAAAAACTTCGTTTTTAAGAAAAGAATATTTACTCAATATTTTCATTTCAAACCGCTCCAAAGACACAGTTCTTAATATTCCAAGATAAAAATGGAAGTATTTGTCCTTCTAACTGTTTTGAATATAATGTGTGCTTTAAAGTTGATTTTTTTTTGTTAAGTTAGAAAGTTATACTTCTTTTTCAAGCAGTATCAAAATAACACTAAAAATTTTTCAAACGCTTCGTTTATCGAAGGAATTTTGAGTAAGCCCAAACTTCCAGCGCAAAAAATCTTTATTAGGATATGATAAATGTTTTCTGAAAAGTGTTACCTTAATTGAATTATTCGTTAACAAAATAGGATCAATTGAATAGCATCGTCATGCTCAACCACAGCGGTCGCGTCACGTTGTTGTGCCCCTGGACTACATCATTTTAGTCTATTTACTTATATTTCAAGACTATTAAATAAAAATTTTAATACTAAACTCCAAGTAACAAAACAATTAATTTTCAATCAATAGTGTATTTTGTCCTAAAAGATTCTTTTCAACTTCATTTTTCTGGTTTTCATTAAAACTAAACTTTTGAGTAATTATACCACCAATTATTAAAAAAAAAAATTTGGCACGTATGCAGTACTTTTTGTAAAAATAACCAATAAAGTATTATAGAGATGAAATAAAATATACGACTAATTTCTGAAGTAAAAATAAAAAACAAAAATTAGATCAAATATTCTTAAGTAAATAATTACACCTTAAACTTTTATTTCTGTAGTAAATTTATATTTATTTTCGAAAATTTATTAGACCTAGCAATGTGGCTACATTTTCTGATTTCATAAATCTAATTAAAAATTGAGTGATGTGCTTGACTTTATACTGAGAACATCCTTAATCTTTTAAATAGATTACTCATTTTAAAAATCTTTTTTCCTTTATGTGAAGTTGTTTAGAATAGTGTATAAATATAAAATAAATATTTATTTTTTATTCACCTTTATAAGTATTACAAATTTTATCTTTTCAAAAGGAAGTATGTAAAAATGCCTCGCTTTTCTTTGCTTTCCTAATATTATTAGCCACATTTTCCTAATTTCTTGTTCTCTTTCTTCCCCCAGTTTGAGTACCTAGAAAACTCAACGCCACTTAACTTTATTAAGTATTCATTTCAAATCTTTATAGATATATTTTCTTAGAAATCAAATTCAATGTTCTCTATATCTTCAGAGATTTCTAATTCTTTCCTAACTAATCTTCCAAATGAATTGAAGATGACCTCGTTTTTTGTTTATGTTATGAGAATGATTCTATTTTGTTTAGGAATAGTTTAATTAAGGTAATACTTTACATAAAACTTCATTATATTCCAATAAACATTTCTTTCACTGGAAGTTTTGGCTTATTCAAAATTCCCTTAATAAACGAAGCGTTTGAAAATTGTCTAGTTTTATTTTGATAATGCTTAACAAAAAATATATAACTATTTTATTTAAGAAAACAAATCCACTTTCAAGTGCAAATTATTTTAAGAACAGTTCCAAGGACTGATTATCAAACTTCACGCGCTCGGTCAATGTTATTAAAACGATCATATTTTGCTAACGAATAATTTAATTAAAGTAACAAGCTTCAAAAAACTTCATTATATGTCAATAACCATTTCTTTCCCTGGAAGTTTTCACTAATTCAAAATTCCCTCGATAAATGAAGCGTTTGAAAATTGTATAGCATTATTTTGATTTTGCTTTCAAAACAATGTATAACTTTTTTATTTAAGAAAATAAATCAACTTTGAAGTGCAAATTATCTTAAGAACAGTTCGAAGGACAAGTTATCAACTCTCACGCGCTTCGTCAAATTTTTTAAAATGATCCTATTTTGCTAACGAATAATTTGATTAAGATAAAACTTTTCATAAAGCTTCATTATGTTCTAATGAACATTTCTTTTCCTAGAAGTTTTTGCTAATTCAAAATGTCCTCTATGAACGAAGCGTTTGAAAATTGTCTAGTTTTATTTTAATAATGCTTTAAAAAAAATTTGTAACTATTTTATTTAAGAAAACAACTCAACTTTCAAGTGCAAATTATTTTAAGAACAGTTCGAAGGACAATTTATCAATTCTCACGCGCTCAAGCAATGTTATTAAAATGATCCTATTTTGCTAACGAATATTTTAATTAAGGTAACACTTTTCATAAAGCTTCATTATGTTCTAATGAACATTTCTTTTCCCAGAAGTTTTTGCTAATTCAAAATGTCCTCTATAAACGAAGCGTTTGAAAATTGTCTAGTTTTATTTTAATAATGCTTTTAAAAAAATATATAACTATTTTATTTAAGAAAACAAATCAACTTTCAAGCGCAAATTATTTTAAGAACAGTTTCAAGGACTGATTATCAAACCTCACGCGCTCGGTCATTGTTATTAAAACGATCATATTTTGCTAACGAAACATTTAATTAAAGTAACAATCTTCAAAAAACTTCATTATATTTCAATAACCATTTCTTTCCCTGGAAGTTTTCACTAATTCAAAATCCCCTCGATAAACGAAGCGTTTAAAAATTGTCTAGCATTATTTTGATTTTGCTTTCAAAACAATGTATAACTTTCTTATTTAAGAAAATAAATCAACTTTCAAGTGCAAATTATCTTAAGAACAGTTCGAAGGACAAGTTATCAACTCTCACGCGCTTCGTCAAATTTATTAAAATGATCCTATTTTGCTAACGAATAATTTGATTAAGGTAAAAATTGTCATAAAGCTTCATTATGTTCTAATTAACATTTCTTTTCCCAGAAGTTTTTGCTAATTCAAAATGTCCTCTATAAACGGAGCGTTTGAAAATTGTCCAGTGTTATTTTGATAATGCTTAACAAAAATATATATAACTATTTTATTTGAGAAAACAAATAAACTTTTAAGTGCAAATTATCTTAAGAGCAGTTCGAAGGACTGGTTATCAAACCTCACACGCTCGGTCAATGTTATTAAAATGATCTCATTTGCAAACGAATAATTAAATTAAGGTAGCACTTTTCATAAAACTATATTATATTCTAATAAACATTTCTTTCGCTGCAGGTTTTGGCTTATTCAAAATTCTCTCTATAAACGAAGCGTTTGAAAATTTTTTAGCGTTATTTTAATTTTACTTCTCAAAACAATGTATAAACTTTTTTATTTAGGAAAATAAATCAACTTTCAAGTGAAAATTATCTTAAAAACAGTTCGAATGACAATTTATAAAATCTCACGAGCTCGATCGATGTTATTAGAATTATCCCATTTTGTTAAAGAATAATTTAATTAAGATATAACACTTTTTAGAAAACTTCATTACATTCCAATAAACATTTCTTTCGCTGGAAGTTTTGGCATATTTAAAATCCCCTCGATAAACGAAGCGTTTGAAAATCGTCTAGCGTTATTTTTATTTTGCTTTACAAAATAATGTTTAAATTTTTTATTTAAGAAAATGAATCAACTTTCAAGTGCAAATTATCTTTAAAATCTCACGAGCTTATGTAATGTTATTAAAATGAAAGTATTTGCTAAAGAACAATTTACTTAACGTAAAACTTTTCATAAAACTTCATTATATACCAATAAACATTTCTTTCGCTAGAAGTTTTGACTAATTCAAAATTATCTCGATAAACGAAGTGTTTAAAAATTATCTAGCGTTATTTTATTACTGCTTCACCAAAAAATGTATGACTTTTATTTAAGAAAGCAAATCAACTTTTAAGTGGAAATTATCTTAAGAACAGTTCGAAGAACAAATTATCAAATCTCACGCGCTTAGTCAATGTTATTAGAATGATCCTATTTTGTTAAAGAATAATTTAATTAGGATAAAACTTTTACATAAAACTGCATTATATTCCAATAAACATTTCTTCCCCTAGAAATTTCGGCCTATTCAAAATTCCCTCTACAAACGAAGCGTCCGAAAATTTTATAGTGTTATTTTTATTCTACTTCACAAAAAAAATCTATAAATTTTTAAATTAAGAAAGCAAATCAAGTTTCAAGCGAAAATTATCCTAAGAAAAGTTCGAAGGACAAGTTATAAAATCTCACGCGCTCTCTTCATGTTATTAGAATGATTCTATTTTGTTAACGAATAATTTAATTTATGTAGCACTTTTCCAAAAACTTTATTATATTACAATAAACATTTCTTTCAATCAAAATTTGGACTTATTCAAAATTTTCTCGATAAACGAAGAGTTTGGAAATTGTCTAGCGTTATTTTGATTTTGCTTGACAAAAGAATGTACAACTTTTTTATTTAAGAAAATAAATCAAGTTTGAAGTACAAATTATCTTAAGAACAGTTCAATGAAAAAGTTATCAAATCTCACGCTCTCGTTCAATTTTATTAGAATAACCCTACTTTCTTAAAGAATAATTTAATGAACGTCACACTTTTCATAAAACTTCATTGTATTCCAATAAAAGTTTCTTTCGCCGGAAGTTTAAGTTTAGTCAAAATTCCTTCGATAAACGAAGCGTTTGAAAATTTTCTAGCGTTATTTTCATCCTGCTTCACAAAAAAAGGTGTAAATTTTCTAATTAGGAAAACAAATCAACTTTCAAGCAAAAATTATCTTAAGAACAGTTCGAAGGAGTAGTTATCAAACCTCACGCGCTCGGTCAGTGTTATTAAAATGATCCTATTTTGCTAACGAATAATTTAATTCAGGTGAAACTCTTCATAAAACTTTATTATATTCCAATAAAAATTTCTTTCGCCGGAAGTTTAAGCTTAGTCAAAATTCCATTGATAAACGAAGCGCTTGAAAATCATCTAGCGTTATTTTGATTTTTCTTGACAAAAGAATGTATAATTTTTTTATTTAAAAAAACAAATCAACTTTCAAGGGCAAATTATCTTAAGAACAGTTCGAATGACAAGTTCTCTAATGTTTATATTTTCTCAAAAATTATTTTTTTTTATTTTTCACAGAAATAGTAAAAGATACAACTTTTTTGCCGAAGGAAGAAAGATTCACCATGAAATTTCCTACAAAAAGATATGTTAAAACTTTGAATTTTCGAAAACTAATTTTCCAGGTTTCAGGGGCCGACTCAAGCGGTCTCAAGCGCCCAGGCGCTGGACAGGTGACAACTTTGTACCTGTTTTTCCAATTGTCAGGTCTCAAGATCAGTAATTGCTTTTTCACTAATCCGTTCAAGGATCGGTCCTCTTCCTCTAATCCCTTATTTGCACCGAGATATTTTTCCGCCCTAGAGTCCTAGACGAATGACCAAATAAATAATAGTTATAGGAGCTACACCCATTTAAGAAATTTATAAGATTTTAAAATATATAGATTATAATAAAGCTTAGGCATGTCGAATATGATTCAAAGGAAGCATTTAAACCCTCCTTTATGGATCCTACTATTGTAGTTACAGAATCTTAGCCTTTTCTTCCATAATTTTGCTGAAGCTATTTAGTACCTGATATTAGGTAAGATGTTAGGTAATTAAAAAAAAGATGGTAGACATTTACTGAAATCAGAGTCCGTGGAGATCTAGGGGAAATAGGGGGACATCCCCCCCCCCCCATAGAAATTGACCATGGAAGGGAAAATGATTGATTTGTGAATTAATAGAAGTCTTCCTGAAATCTGCTAAATCTATCCAAAATCTTTGAAAAATATTTTAAATATTTGGTATTATTTGTTAAATTAATTAAACCATTTTGAAATTTTTGGAAAAAACATTGAAATCTTTTAAACCTATCCAAAATCTTTACGATATCTTTGAAAAATCATTTAAATCTTTATCTTTTTGTAATTTATCTGAAATCTTTATGAAAGAATTGAAATGTTTCTGAAATTATTTCAGTTCATGTTTGAAATATTTTTGACATGTTTTGGTAATTGTTGTGAAATTATTAAAATATATTTGGGAAATCATTGAATTTTTTTTGATTTTTTTCAATTGATCTATAGTGTTTGAAATCTGAAATCTTTTAAATCTATACAAAATCTTTGTGAAATCTTTATGAAAACCTCAGGAAATCATAGGAGTTTTGTGATATCTTTTGCAAAATCTTTGGAAATCTTTCGGAAATCATTGAAATCTTTGTGAAAGTTCTAGGAAATTATTGAAGTCTTTGTGAATTAGATAAAGATCTTTGCAGACTATTTGAAATCTTTGTGACATTTTGGGAATTTTTGGGAAATCATTAAAATATTTAGGAAAGATTCGTGAAATCCTTGTTAAGGCTTTATGAAATTATTGAGAGTTCTTTAAAAATCTACGCGAAATATTTGAAATATTTTAGAAATATTTAGTAATATTTGTGAAATTATTTATATCTTTGTGAAATCTATGTAAAATCCTTGTGAATTAAAAAAAAAATCTTAGCGAAATATTTGAAATATTTGGAAAATCATTGAAATCTTTAGGAAATCATTGTGATATCTTTAA
>JAAAKG020149374.1:0-10063 GCA_010014905.2 Druon quercuslanigerum
TTAAAATGATTTTTTCAATTTAAGTTCTTGGTTGAAAGTTTACTTTTTTTTTGTCAAAATTTAAAACTGTTTAATAAAAACTCAGCTATTTTCTTTTAAATTAAATTAATTAATTTGTGCAAAAAGATTATATCTGAAACCGCAATGTGAAATATAAAAAAATTGTTTTAACTTTAATTGTTTCAAATGTATTCTAAAAGAGTTTAATTTAAATTATTTAATTACAAATCCTTGAAGTTACATTTCTGCGATTATCAAGTCTTGTGATTTAATATTTTATGATTAAGAAGGATTTATAAAATACTATAATTTGTTGCGTTTTAACTTAGAAGTAAACAATCTAAAATCTCTAAATGTAAGATAGTTGAATTGAAAGCTGTTTTTAATTTTTTTTCAAATTGTTAAAATCAGTGAAATAAGTTAAACTGTCTTAACATTTTTATTATTAGGATTTAAATTACAAACTTGTGAAGTTTGTAAAAAAGTAAAAACATCAGCTACAATCAAAAGGTATCGAAAATTTAACTGTTTTAAAAATACATATATACAGGTAGAATTTTTAAATTTAAATTAATTCCAAAGAAATGAAAAACAGCGCGCTCTAACAAAAAGTAATTCATTAAGAATTTGGAGATATTTATGGGGAAAATTTTGTGGGCTGCTTTTTTTCTGCTCATATTAGGCATGTATTAATCGCAAAATGTAAATTCCTATTTTTTGTTATTTTCGTGCGATCAATGTTTGTATTTTTCATTTTCCAACATAATTCAGAGCATATTTGCAAAATCTTGTTTTTTGGGCTTAAAAGTTCTCAAAACCTGGACATTTGACAAAAGCATGGAGGGGGGGGGGGTCAAATTTTAAAAAAATCTAATACTTTATTTGTTGAGTATGTAAAGTAACCTAAATGTCATGAAAATAAGTTTAAGGATTTAAAATTTTTCAAGACATTCTAAAAACAATGTCACTCTTTAGCGCTAATTCAAAATTTATTCATAAACGATAATTTTTATCAAAATAGGAGAATCTTTAAACAAAAAGTTTAATTTTCGACCAACTGTATTGATAACCTTAAATCAAAATGTTTGTATTCTTGATCAAAAATGTGAATTTTCTGCAAAAAATATGAGTTTTGAACAAAACGTATGACTTTCCAGCCAAATACTTAAATTTTGATCCAAAGGAATAAAATTCAAGCTAAAATTATGAGTTCCGTCTAAAAAAATGAATTCTTTAGTAAATAGTTTAATTAAAAAAAAATATATATTTTTATTAGCAAAGATTTATGAAAAAGATTTTTGGTGCAAAACTTTTGCAGTATTGTCTTGTTTGCACTTATAGAAGGTCAATAATTATATTTCTATTCAACCTACATATAATGAACAATTTATCTATAAATTTTGACGTGTGAGAAAACATGTTTTGTAATTTCTATTTGCACTATTTTTATTTTCGTTTACAACGTATCATTAATTTAATATACACCATGTACATGTTAGCCTAGGTTGAGCGTTGGAAAATAGAGCTGAATCACAGATTGAGATAGTCGGGATGTAGAGCATGATCTAATGGTTGTACCTCGACTTCTCGTGTGTGCTTTTTTATGTTATATTTTTTAAAAAACAGATTATTCACAGGGTCCTCATTACTTATTTCAAAAAACACGTTGGCATGGTCGCCATCTATGCGTATTTTAACTCTAGAAAATCCAAACATAAATGGGCACAGAATGTTTCCTTTTGGTCCGTTTTCAATATATCCGATAACATACTCGCGACCATCTATATTCTCCGTTGCTACTTTAAAAAAGCCTGAAATTATGTTGCGGTATGTATTTCGATACTTAAAACTTTCGAATGTTCGAGCAGTAAGTTCAATGGGATCCGTATGAATTCTTTTGTCCCCTCTCCTGCCAAATAGCCACGCTGATCCTACAAATATAAAGTAAAGCAAAAAATAATTAAATGCAATAATTATTCAATTAAATTATCAAGAAGAATTTTTATTCTACAAAAAATAAAACATATTTATATTTACGGAGCTTTTGTTGTACATCTTCAGCTATCTATTAAAATTAGGTAAATCGGATATGGATTATTATACAATGCAGTATGGAAGTCTGTTTTTAAAAAATAATTAAAAAACCTTTCTCATATTTCCCGACAGCCTGCTATAACTTTTGCGAGCTAACATTTGCATAAATCTCTCTTCAAACGGGTCCTAACCATCCTGTTATTTAGTAGATCTTAAAAATCTCAGATAGCATGTTCAGACCTGTTTTCGGACAAGTCGCTGGTCGGTGAAAAATTGGGCCAGATGAAGGTGATGTAGTCCCCAAGCGGACGAGTTCTGCCCGTCAGTTCTCTCTTCATCTCTCTGGCCTAATGAGTGCACATTCCAACTCAGTTGTAATCAAGTAGTCTCATATGCTTTTAAGGCAAATGATATATTTAGTGACTTCGTTCAAGCTGTGTAGAACCTTGTAAATTTCATTCCTGCACGTCTCGACCACACCGGACTTGGGTGGATTTTTGAAAGAGATGGGGATGTCGCTAAAGAGGCTCAATAGGTTAGCGAGAGACTGCTGATTCCCTCTGGCCACACCTTTCAATTCTATGCTCTTCATCTTTAGTCAGATAAACCTCAAATATAACCGAAAATGTGCCGCTTAATTGTCAGCTCCTTTGACAAGTGTGTAATTGTAGATCCTCAGTTTGTGGGCAAGCTGATACAAGTGCCTTTTAGTCAAAGCAATTTATAATTCAGCGCTAGGACATTAACCCTTATTTGCCTTTTGCCTATTCTTGCAGTGACCAAGAAGTCGTTATGCGTACAAATCTTGTTCATGAACGGTAGGCAGCTTGATATCGCAGTGCCTGTTGCAAAATGTGCGAAAGCTGCTAATGCTTCTAAAACTATATTGTGTACATGCGCACTATCAAGCCGGATGCTCTGCTCGTTCCAAATTTTTGAACTGCATTTAAACTTGGGCTAAATGTCGTAATCTTTACTCAAAGAAACAGCTAGGAAAAGGTTTTATCCATCCTTGACGATTAACACATTCATGTGATGGGAGGTCGCCAGCTATCCTAGAGTTACCATTGTAAATCAGCTCAAAGATAATATTTATTTTTTGTCAGAGATCTTACGCCTCGGTTTGGGACATTTTCTTTGCGCCCATCCGTGATAAATCTTTAACGACTGTTTAAGTAATCCTAAAGTACTCAGTGAAAACGCTTGTTCCCGAAACCCTATAATGACAGTTTAGGAATCTTTCTTCCAATAGTAATTCTAAAATAGTAGTGTGATAAAAATAATTTCGATAAAATCACCATGCCCCACTTGCGAAAAACGCTTACTATTGTGTGGAATAATCGAATCAGTGATGACATGATTACTTACTACGATACCAGTATTATCTTTGTTATGAGAGGTTGCATGGTGCCCATGTATTCTTAGTGGTGCTAAGAACACTTAGAGCTTCCAAACATTTCTAAATAGTGAGAGATCAGACTAAGAACACATTGTGAACAGTATGTGTATGCAGAACACTTTCCAAAATACTGCAAAAAAATCCATCAACGAAAAAAAGAAAGTAACATTCAGATCAAGCGCAATAGTTCGGCATTTGCAGCGAGATGGTGGGTATTTTATAATAAGGACCAGCCTTGACATACATATTCCTTTAAAATCGAAAGATTTGACAAACACAAATGGCGCTTTTTTTAAGATTACTCATATATAGAAATCTATTTCAAATCATACTACAACTTCGGATATTAAATTATTGCAGCTCTTTTAATTTGAGAATTTAACTTAATACGATTCACTAAGGGATTTAAGAAAAATTATGAAGCACAAATTCAAGGTGTTTTAGCAGCATGGGGCAAAATAGAATGACAAGAGATGGTCTTAAGACGATCTCATGGGTTTTCCAAGCACTCGTAATTTTAATAACTAAACACGTTAAACCATGTTTTCAATAAAAGTCTTCCTGGGGTCAGTTGTGTTCGTATCAGTTACTGAAGGTCCCTCCATTTGAAGAAGTATAGCTGGTAGACTATAGATTTTAAATAGTAGATTTTAAATATGTCATCTCTGCAGTTGTTCTATTCATTACTAGAATTAAAGAAAGCCTGATCGAATTTTGAAGGTGTCGTAATTGTAAGAAGTAAACCCGGACCTCATGGGTCCTTTTCTTATAGTGAAACATTTTAAAAATGGCGCAAAAGCCTTAATTGGTTCGGTCGTGCAGTTGCCACGCAGTGATTTTGTAATATTATTCGCCAGTATTTTCTGTAAATTTTGATGCAGAAATTTTGATTTATGCAGCTGGAATCAATGATTCAGTGTAAGTTAAAAAAATAAACTTTTGTCTTAAATTCTTTAAGTTTAAAACTTTATACGCGTTTTACATGGAATTACCAATTTCAAAGTCTGTAACAACTCTCACTTATAAACTACTGCGCCGATTCAAAATTCTCCGAATGATGCTTTGTAGTATGTAAAATATGACAATAAATTTACTTGAACAATATCTCTAAAAAATATTCGCTAAAAAAAGCGCTTTTTTCACCCGCTAGACCCTACTTACCCTTAAAAATATATCTTTTAATGGGAAGATCTGTACGTAACTTAAACTATAAGCATGCTTAATGGTTTTCGAAATTTTTGGCTTTCGAAAATGTGAAGCTGCTAGACCAGGTGTTTAAAATGGATCTTACTTGATGTAGTTTCATTCATAACTAAAGTTTTAGGCACGCAGATCGTAATTCTACTCTGTCGTCATTCTAAAAAGTAAACCTGGCCATTCAGTTATATAGAATATGTCTTTCTTTAATGCCCTTTTCTAAAAACTTATTTAGATGAGCTGATCCTGGTTTCAATTATGGTTACGATTGGAACCGTCGACGAATCAGCGTAAAGCGCAATCCGGTTTCGGTTCGGGTTGAACGTTTAGGTTTCTCTCTATTTTCAACCCTGGCGATTTGGATAGAGTCACCATATTCGCTGATTGCATCCAATCACAGCTGTCAATAAACTCACGCAAATCGTTAGCTGTTATCAACTGTCGTGAAAAAATACCCGCGTACCTCGTGCAGGACTCGCGTGTTATTGTTGTCAAGTTGGCCACAAAACCCCACAGTTAAACGAAGGATGCTGAATTTATCCACATATAGGAAATACCTGGACTACTAGGTGTAATTTGTAAAATGTCCAGAGCTTCGAAAAATGGCGAGCATGGCTTTTAATTCAGCTGTGAACGCAACTTTCTCTAAGAAGATTTATTCTAGATACCTGGACCACAGCGTTAATTTCTTCGAAGGATCATCGGAAAAGTGGCATCGGAAAAGGGTAGGATAAATAAAATGTACGTTTGAAGGCCCCTTCCTAAAAGATGATGCATTCAGAATAGATGGACTATCATTTTCCCGTTGTAGAAGGTCGAGGCCTCGGACAAATGACAAGAGTGTCTTCTTACATCAGTTCTAGATGCAACTTGCTAAGGGAAGATGTATCCTAAACACCATGACAATCAAGTTCACTTTTTAGAACAACAAAACTCAGAAGACAATACTACAAGACTAAGAGCTAGAATACAGTTTTAGTCCTGAAAGAAGCTTTCCTGAAAAGATGTACACTGAATATTGTAACACAAGGTTTAATTCGCAAAATGAGGAGATATTAAAGAAATAGTCAAGATTACATAAATTTAAGATCTAATTGCACGTTTATTAAAAAGTGTATTTTAAATAACGAGATTACCAGGTTAACTTTTTAGTATGGCTAGACCTTCAGAGACCGTTAGCAGAATTTAAAATTTCGTTCGTGAAAAGAATCTTCCTCCGAGAAAATGTGTTTTAAACACCTGGACTAACAGGCTTACTTCTTAGCATTACAAGGTAGCATCAGGGTAGCCTAATTTTAGTTTTGACCGCCCTGCAGTTGTCGATTTTCAAAATCTTTTCTTTTTGCCAAACTCAAGTTCTGAACAGCGATAACCGTTAAGGGATAATTTATCTTGAAGTTTAAATCAAGTTGGTCATGAGCATAGCTATCAAAATGTTTCATAATTTGGCCTATTTGCTGTATCAACATAACAAATAGAAGTTTTTTTTTATAAAAAAGGTCTGTTTAGAAATATAAAGATTCACAGAGAGATTGATGTGACTTCCAAAAATGTAATTTACTATTTCGTCTGGAAAACATCGTGTGACTATACAGCGCAATACCTATTTTTACTGGTTACCTCTGCGACAAAACTTATAATCGTGAGTTCGTCAATATTAGTGTTTTAAGAAACCACAGAGCTATAAAGACATAATTCTACTTGAGCATGCCTAATACTAAATAGAACTTCTAACCGCTGTTAAAGTGTGGAACTCGATTAAAGAGTTTTTAGGCTACTATAATGTTTGCTTCCTAATGAGTTATATATTTGCAGCAGATTAACATAAATATTGAATTAATTAACTGGTACATATAACCTTTATTATTAAACATCTTTCACTTTACAAATAATAATAATTCACGTTAGAGATTTTTTCCTTAATGCTTCGTCCTTTAGGGTAGAATTTTTTGGTAGTACGGAAATTAAGAATGTTCTTTTTTTTAGTTTCTTCTATTTTACTCGTCGGCTTTTAGATACCATTAATCTTCATTAGACGAACTCTGATGTCATATGATAGGGCATGCTAACAGGTGCTTACAGTTTGAACAAATATCACAAACAAAGAGATATTTATTAAAACAACTTTATACTTATAGGCGCATTTATTAGTTTAACATTATTGTAGATTCACAGAGTGTAAAATGTTTTTAATCTCGTTTTTATTGAAAATCTTGTACAAAGTTTTCTACTGCTAAACTGCAGCTTTATACCGCATTTTTTTAACAATTACAGCCAATTTTTAATATTATACTTTCTTCAAAAATCAGTTGCTTTATTGCATCTTGGATGTTTTTTTGTGAAATTAGCTTACTTTCAAATTAGAATTTTTATAAAATAAAATACTTTTAGCTAAGTGTTGAAAATGTTTTACACTCAACACCACATAGTGCATTTAATTAGTATTTATACTTATTTATGAATACAAATATTACTTTAAAATTGTTTTCTTATTTCCATTTTTCCAGGCATTCTATCTAAAAGAGTAACCTTTAAGATTCGACATAAAAAGGGAAATATTTCTAAGGATAATTAAAAAGGAAAAATTGCCTTGTGATTTTACTCAAATTTTATCGGTTTAATTTCTGCTAAAATGCTTAGACGAACTGGTTTAATATTGTACGCTTAAGATTGACAAAGCTGCAAAAAAATTTGGTTTTGGAAATAAAAACTAAAATATTTGTCGAAATAATTAAAGAATACACATTTCCTAAGAAACTTGACTAAGCTTGATGCAGACGTTTTATCTGTGAATCTGTATACTGTTATAAAAATCAATTTAAAAATTAAAAATATCATTATTCCTACCAGTATGATTGGGTAATATCACAGCGATGAAGCACAGAATACTAGCCAGAGCGTTCATTCTTTATAAATAAGTTAAATCCACTTGAAGATCTTAAATAAGAAAAAAAACAAGTGCGTATTTCTCAAAGTGAAACATGGTTTATATATCTGCTGATATCTTATCGTTTGCTTTTAATTATTTGCATTTTATTACTACACGTCTCCCTTACTCTAATTGAAAAATGTTTAAGAATTGTGAAAGTATTACGTAAGATTTAGAGAGAGAGAGGGGGGGGGGCAAGATAACGTATCATCCGGACAAGAAAAGAGCCCACATTGTTAATTTTGCTAGACAAAAAGTCAAAATTGTGATTCTTTTTATTTTACTTGAAATACATCATTTTCTTTTTTTTAGGTCTTAGTGTGAATCTAATTCTTTTAAAGCGTTTCCTCCGGATCCATGTTTATTTGCTTTGAGCCGCACATAGATTCTTAATTATTATAAAACCTTCTTTATTTTTCCGAAAAAAATGATAATAATGATGCAAAATGGCATCCGTCGAATTGATTTAAAATCTGCTACGTTGAAAAATCTCAAGTCACAAAACGGTTTCAAAACTCTGTATTTCGTTTACTAAGGTATTTTCGAAGATATGATGGAATGGGATGGGGTGGGATGTGATGGAATTGTATAGGATGGGATGGGCTGGAACGGTACGGGGCTGGATGAGATAGGATGGGATGGGATGTGATGGAATAATATAAGCTGGGATTGGATTTGATGAGATAGAATGGGATAAGATGGGATAAGCTGGACGTGGTGATATGGGATGGGTTAAGATGAGATCGGGTTAGATGAGATGGGATGAGATAGGATGGACTGGCCTGGGATGGGATAGAGTTGTTGGGAATCGGATGGGATTAGACAAGATGAAATGGGATTAAATGTTATGGGACTGTACGTGATGGGATGGTATTATTTGGGATGAGATAAGATTAAATGAGATAAAATGAGATGGGATGTGACGGGATTAGATGGGATAGAACTTTACGTGATAGGGTGGAATTAGTTGGGATGAGATGAGATGAGATCGGATGTGATGTGATGAAATAGGGTAAGTTGGGATGGGATAGGATGCAATGGAATTAGACAGGAAGAGATGGGATAGAATGGGATAATATAGGATGGGATAGGATAGGATTCGATGGGATGGAAGAGTATGGGATAATATGGGATGGGACGGGATAGGATAGGACGGGATGCGATGGGATTTGAAACGATGTGGTGGAATGGGATTGAATGGGATAAGGTCTAATGAGATGGGATGGAGTTTGATTGGATGAAATGGGATGGGATAGGATGAGATAATATGGGATAGCATAGGATTAGATGAAATTGCATGAGCTAAGATGAGATAAAATGGGATGGGATAAGATGGGATAAAATGGAATGGGATGCGATAGGATAAGATAGGATGATATGCGATGGGATAAGATGGGATGGGATAGGATAGGATAAGATGGGTTTGGATGGGATGAGATCGATTAAAAGGGGATGATATGGGTTGGGATTAGATAGGATGGGATGAAATAGAATGCGATGAGATAAAATGGGATAAAAAAATAATATAGGATGGGATTAGATAGTATATGATAAGATGAAATAAGATGGGATGGGGTAGGATGGGATAGGATGGGATAGTATGGAAGAGTATGGGATAATATGGGATGGGATAAGATGGGATAAGATGGGATAAGGTGTGATGGAATGAGATGGGGTCTGATTGGATGGAATGGGTTTGGATGAGATAAGATAATATGGGATAGGATAAAACGGGATGGCATTAGATGGGATAAGATGGGATGGGATGCGATGTGATAATATGAGATGGGATGAGTTAGAATCGGATGGGTTGGGATGGGATGGGATTGATTAAGATGGGATGAGATAGGTTAGGATTAAATAGGATGGGATAGGATGGAATGCGATGAGATAAAATGGGATGAAATAATATTATGGGATAGGATAAGTTGGAATAGAATAAGATGGGATAAGATAGGATGGGGTAGGATGAGATGCGATAAGATGGGATGGGTCGGGATGTGATGGGATGCGATGGGATACAATAGGATAATATATAATGGGATAGGATGAAAGAGTATAAGATAATATGGGATAGGATGGGATAAGATGGGATGCGATAGGATTTGATACGATGTGGTGGAATAGGATTGAATGGGATAATGTGTGATGGGATGAAATAGGATGGGATAGGATGGGATATTATGGGATAGGATAGAATAGGATTGGATTGGATGGGATAAGATGGGATAATATGCGATGGGATAAGATGTGATAAGATAATATGGGATCGGTTAATATGGGATGGGATAGGATAAGATGGGATGGGTTAGGATAGGATAAGCTGGGATAGGATGGGATAAAATGGGATAAAATAATTATATGGAATAAGATGTGATGGGATGGGATAATATGGGATAAGATGGGATGGAATGGGATGGGATAAAATGGGATGGGATGGGATGGTATAAGGTGGGATGGGATGGGATGGGATGGGATGGGATGGGATGGGATAGGATGAGATG
>JAAAKG020149375.1:0-10063 GCA_010014905.2 Druon quercuslanigerum
GGAGAAAAAATTTATTTTACTTAATAATTTAATAATGTAATATTATTATATATTAATATAAAAATATAGTTGAATTTTTAACTAAAAAAAGACATATTTTCTTTAAAAAACGGCTTTTCAACAATATATAAAAGTTTACAACAAAAATTATGAAACTTAGAAAAAAAATCATTTTTAGCATAGTGTGTAAAATTTCAACCAACTAGTTGAATATTAAACAAAAAGAATCATATTCTTTTGTTTTCCCCTTTTTCACATATTTTCTCCATTTTCTTGTGTTGTTTTTCAATAAATTGCGAAAATAAAAATTATGTAAAAAAAAGAAAGGACAAAAAAAAATAAGTAAAGAATTCATATTTTTTCATTAAAAATGTTATTATTTGGTTAAATATTTAATTATTTTGTTGAAAATTCGACAATTTCGTTTAAAATTTTCCTTCTTGGAAAAAAAATTCGTGTTTTTTGTTGGGATGAAAACTCAATTATTTTGGTAGAAAATAATTCAAATACTTGGTACAATATTGCCACTTTTTCTTGAAAATTCAGATTTTATGTTTGAATATTCAAATGTTCTGTAGAAAATTTATCTTTGGATTAATTATTTATTTCTTTTGGAAAAAATTTAAATTTTTTCTTAAAGATGCATATTTTGGTTTTTGTTCAAAATCATCATTTTAGTTGAAAATTCTTTTTTATGGGAAATTTACAATTTTTTTTAATTCAACGGTTTTTTGATAAAATTTTTGTTGGTTTGACAATTTATTGTCATTACTTTTTATGAATATAAATAATCTGCTTTGGATGAAAATTCACATCTTTTTCTCAAAATTCGTTTATTGTTGGCTTGAATTCATCTGTTTATTTTTTATCATTATAATTATAATTATTATAATATAATTGTTTATAATTTTTATAATTCCTTTTTTGTTAAAAGATCAACTACTTGATTGAAACTTAGATTTTTTATAGAAGTATTAATTTTTAATTTTGCATTTTTTGCAATGAATGCATCTACTTGGATTGAAATATATGATATTCGTGTTTTGTTCGTTTAAATTAAATTTTTGAACTGAAAATTAAACTGTTCATTTTTCGGTTTAACTGTATTTTTTTTGGTTAAAAATTGATCTTTTTTTGTGAAAAGTTCAATATTTTAGTAAAAATTCATATATTTTCTTAAAATATCAACAAATCTTTAAAATTATTTAGACTCAATTCAATAATCCTTGGGAATATTCTGAAACTCCTTGAAGCTTTTTAAAGCTCTTGAAAATTTTTTGGAATTTTTAAAATTTGAAAATCCTTTGGAATCTTTTCAAATATCCTAAAATGTTTTTAAAAATGTGGAAATATCTTGAAATGATTAAGAATATGAAAAACCCTAAGAAATCCCTCAATTTTTGTAGATAAATTCTTGAAAAATTGATAAAAATACATTGGAAGCTTTTACAATCCCTTAAAATTTTTTAAATGCTCGAAAATCTGATCAAATCCCTTAGAATTTTTTATTATCCAAAAACTTTATAGGTCCTATAAAATCATTCCATATCTTCCAAAATTTTAGGAAATTCTTCAAAACCCATACAAATTTCGGTAAACCCTTAAAATCAATCAAAACCTTGGAAATTCTTTGAAATCTTTTGAAATCCTTTGAAACTTTTTACACCTCTTGAAAATTGCTTGAAAATTTTTTAAGTACCCTAACATATTATTTAAAATCATTGGAAATATTTTGAAATCACTTGAAAATTTTTAAGGTTCTTGAAAATTCCTTGGGATTTTTATTCAAAAATACAGTAAAATATTTAAAATCCTAGGAAATCTTTTGACATCCCATGAAACTTTTAAAGAAGCTCTTAAAGATCCCTTGTACTTAAAAAAAAACTAAGATAATAAAAAAATGTTTTTAAGTCTTTTGCAATTCTTTAAAATTGTTTAGGGCTCTTTAAAATTCAAAATGTTTGGAAATCACTTGAAATATTTGAAAACCTTTAAAATGCTGTGAAATACTGAAAATAAATCTTTTTTTTTTAATTTCAGGTAATTTTTAAGAGTTTTAAAATTTTTTTAAGAATTTGAAATATTTAAGGAAATTTTCAAACATTCGAAGAATATTTTAAAAGATTTCAAAAATTTATAGTAATTCTAAAGGATATAAAAGTGTTTCGTGGCATTTAAAAAGTTTTCAAGGAATTTTAAAAAAATTTTAATATTTCCAATTATTTAAAGGAGTTGCAAAGGATTTTAAAGATTTTTTGAATTTTACGTAATTTACAAGAGCTTTAAAAATTTTCAAGGGATTTCACAAAATTTTAAAGGGTTTGAATTATTTTAGGATATTTTAAAAGACCTTAAGAAATTTTTAATAGATTTTGATGATTTTAAGTGATTTCAAAGGATTTTAAAGATTTTACAGTATTTAAAAAAAATTACATAGGTATTTTCAAGAACTTCATAAAGTTTCAAGGAATTTCAAACGATTTAAAAGGATTTTAAATATGTTTGGGTATTTCGGAGAATTTCAAAAGTCTCAAGGTATTACCAAAAAATTAAAAAATTTTAGGCTATTTTAAAAGATTCCAAGGAGGATACAATTGCTTTTTATAATTTAAAGGAATTTCAAAGAATATTAAAGATTTTATAATATATTTTAAAATATTCCAAGAAGTTTTAAAAAGCTCTAAAATTTTTTAAGGCATTTAACAATATTTTAAACGATTTAAAATATTTTAGGGTATTATAAAAGATTCTAAGGAATTTTAAGATGATTTTAGTAGTTTAATGGAATTTTAAAGTATTTCAATATATTTCAATGACTAGAAGAGATTTCAATAAATTTTAAACAATTTAGCAAATTTGTAAAAATTCCAAGGAATTTTCAAGTGGGTTTAAAAAATTTCAAAGAAATTCAACGATTTGAACTATTTTAGAGTATTTTGAATAATTTCAAATATTTTTAAAGGGCTTTAAAAAGTTTTCAGGAATCTCAAAAGAAATTAAACGATTATTTTAAATTCCAAGGAAGTTTCAAGTGTTTTAAAAACTTTCAATGGAATTCAAAGGATTCGAAGTATTTTATGGTATTTTTAATAATTCCAAAAAATTAAAGAGCTTAGAAAGTTTCCAGAAGTGTTTAAAGAATTTAAGAGTTTTTAAAGTCTCAAAGAGTTTTCAATTTTTTAAAAAAATTTTCAATGAAAATCAAACAATTTGAAATATTTCAGGGATTTTTTTAATAATTCAAAAGAATATCAAACGGATTTTTAAAAAATTTCAGGATTTTTCAAAAGAATTGTAAGATTTTTTTTTGATTCCAAAAAATTTTCAAGTGCGTAAAAAAAATTCAATGAAATTGAAAGGATGTGAAGTATTTTATGGAATTTTTAAATTTTTTAAAGATTTTAAACAGTTTCAAAAAGTTTCCAGGAACCCCATAAGAATTGACAAGATTTTTTTTAATTCCAAGAAATTTTCAAGTGCTTCAAAAAATTAAAATTAAATTGAAAGGATTGGAAGTATTTTATGATATTTTTAATAATTTCAAAAAATTCTAAAGAACTTTCAAAAGTAGGAATTTTGAAGTGCTTACAAAATTGTAATGGAATTCAAAGGATTTAAATTATTTTATGGTACTTTTCATAATTTTAAAGATTTGAAAAAAATTCCAGGAATGTGAAAAGAATTTAAAAGAGTTTTTAAATTCCAAAGAGTTTTCAAGTATTTTAAAAAGTTTCCAGGAATGTCATAAGAATTTAAAGATTTTTTAAAATTTCAAGGAACTTTCAAGTGCTTACAAAATTTTAATGGAATTCAAAGGATTTAAATTATTTTATGGTATTTTTCATAATTTTAAAGATTTTAAAAAAATTTCAGGATTTTTCAAAAGAATTATAAGATTTTTTTTCATTCCAAGGAATTTTCAAGTGTTCAAAAAAATTTCAATGAAATTCAACGAATTTGAAGTATTTTAGGGTATTTTTAATAATTCCAAAAATTTTCAAGAACTTTAAAGTATTTTATTGAATTTTAAATAATTTTAAAGATTTAAAAAAAATTCAGAATGTCAAAAGAATTTAAAAGAGTTTGAAGTATTTCAGGGTATTTTTAATAATTCTAAAGAATTTTAAACAGTTTAAAAAAGTTTTCGCAAATTCCAAAAGAAATTACAAGATTTTTTTAATTCCAAGAAATTTTCAACTGCTTAAAAAAATTTCAATGAAATTGAAAGGATTTGAAGTATTTTATGGTATTTTTAATAAATCCAAAAAATTTTAAGCAGTTTGAAATAGTTTCCAGGAATGTCATAAGAATTGAAAAGATTTTTTCCAAGGAATTTTCAAGTGCTTATAAAATTATAAGATTTTTTTTCAATTCGAAGGAATTTTCAAGGTTTTAAAATATTTCAATGAAATTCAAAGAATTTGAAGTATTTCAGGGTATTTTTAATTATTCCAAAAATTTTCAAGAGCGTTACAAAGTTTCCAGGAATGCCAAAAGAATTAACAAGATTTTTTTTAATTCCAACGAATTTTCAATTTTCAAATTTTATTAATTTTAAAGAGCTTTAAGAAGTTTCCAGGAATGTCAAAAGAATTTAAAAGTTTTTTTTTTAATTTCCATTTGAGGGTATATTTTAATCATTCCAAAAAAATTTCAAAAGCTTTTAAAAATTCCCAAGAATATCAAAACAGTTTGAAAGATTTTTTTAAATTCAAAGTAATTTTCAAGTAATTTGAATAGTTGGATAACAATGGATGATGTATTTCAAATGATTTAAAGGATTTGAAATTTAGCAGACTTAACGCCTGACACATATTTCAAAACCTTAGAAATCTTCCGAAATCCCCTGAAAATTTTTAAATCACCCTTCAATTCCCTGTTCCGAATAAAAATCAAATTTTGTTTGTAGAATTCCAAAAAATTTTCAAGAGCTTTAAAAAGTTTCCAGGAGGGTCAAAAGAATTTTAAATATTTTTCAAAGTTCCAAGTAATTTTCAAGAAATTTTAAAAGTTATAATAGATTTCAAAGGATTTTAAATTTATCAGTACCTAACGCATATTTTAAATCCTTTGATATCTACCGAAATTCTTTCAAATTTTGTAAAGCTCCCTTCAATTCCCTGTTCTGAATAAAAATCGCAGTTTTTTCTGTTCCAAGCTAGAATGTTAATTCTCCTTGAAAATTTCCTCTTCCAAGATATTGCGTCAAAATTATGGATGACCCCTTAACCAAATTAGACTTGGAAAAATCGATGGTCGATTAAAATCTGGAAAAGTGCTCGCCTTTGACGGCTCGTCTTTCTGGGATTTGCCCGAGGGTTCTTACCCTTCCCACCTTCCACACATTCTCACATTGGTGGTGTTGGTACTTGGTTGGTATCATCGTCAACGTCAACCACTGCTTTGCGACACGCCACACACCGGCTAGCTAGGCCGAACCGGCTGGCTCGTAAGGTTTCTCTCTCTCTCTCTCCCTCTCCCTCTCCAGCTCCCTCCCTCTCTCTCTCTCGCTCCCTCTTTTTTATCCCTCACCCCCTCCCGACGTCTCGCCCTGCAACCGCATGTGCGCATGCATGCGTGACCCTTCTCACTCACGCGGCACTCATACGTGCGCCGTCGCCTGACTCCCGTGGTGGGGGTGTCTAGCCAGAGTGGGGTCAAACTGAGCCGAGTGGGGTGAAGGGTGGGGGCGATGGTGCTGCTGTCTGACAGCCGCCAGACGAATTCAGTCTGCCGCTAGACTTCAAACACGTCTGATGTGTGCCTCAGACGCCCACACAAGGCTCGCGTTAAGAAAGTCGTTCGACATTCCGAGTTGTGCTTCTCGCGAGATCCCTCGGGACGGGATTCCATGATAAAAATAAAATTTCGGACTAAGAAGGAAAAGGACGGGTCAGCTCGAAATCCGACCACCAAGTGACACGACGACCTCCATTCTCCGGGAGAACGCGACGTGATTTTGTGCGCGGGTGTGCTAAGAGCTAACAGCTAAGAGCTAAGAGCCTCTCTCCGAAGGCTGTTGAATAGTTTCGCAAGAAAGAAGCTAAATCCCAAGGTGGCGGATTCAGGCCAAGATAGAATAAGAGAACCGACCAAACTAGCCCCATTCCATGTGACTGAAAGAGAGATATATTGTTGTACATAACACGTATTATTATCATTACAAATTATTATTAATAACATAATTAATAATTAACACTTAATACTAAGTAATTAGTATCTTGCAAACGAAGAATACCTCGCATTGCATTCCTCAAAAAAAAAAAAAAAAAGAAGAAAAGGGTTCCAACATTCCAACAACCTAAGGAAAAGATAAATGCTGTGATTTGGTTTTTGGATGAGAAAAAGATCAATTTGGATTGGATGAAAATCTTTTGGTGATTTCCTGCGGCGCGACGACCTGGTCATCGTCCCGACATCGAGAGTAACGACCCACCGGTGCTTCTCGGATATCGCGGTGCAGTGAAGAAAGTCGAGAAGGCGGAGGAGAGATAAAAGAGAGGACGGTGAAGAGAGACAAGAGAAGAGCAGGGAAGAGAGAGAATTTAAAAGAAGCAGAAGAAGAAGGAGAGTTGAAAGTGCGATGCCAGCTTGACAGCTGACGGTCAGTGGTTTCCAGTTCATCGGCAACCTGGCGGCGTCGTTCAAATGAAGCTGCGGCGTCGCTGCATGCAGACGCTCGGCGTCTCCGTGAAACGGCTAAGGAGAAAGCTACTCGAACTGGGTGCAAGGATCCTCCACGTTCAGGGCTCCAAACCGCCCGACATGGCCCTTGTGGTACGTCTTTTTATCATTCACAGGGTGTCCGCAGGACCGCGATAATTGTCACTTTTCTGTGACCTTGAGAAACCGAGAAGGGCGGGCCAATTTTTAAAGTTTAGAAAAAGGCTCTTAATCCGAGGGATTGACAACTCGTGTCAAGTCAGGTGTATGCTTGTCATGAAATCTCAAGTTTCCTCAATTATCAGAAGTAATTTTAAGTTCTCCTGAAATCAGTGAATTCTTTAGAAATTTCGAATAAAGTCAGGGTGACCGCAGGTAAATAAAAAAAAAAACTGGCCAGCAATAAATATTCCGAATTTTCTTCGTCAGGAATTTTAAAAAAATCGCTTAAAGTAACTGTCAAAAATAATCAAGGCTATCGGCTATCACTTTAAGTGGATTTTTTTTCAAATAATTTTAGTCACTTTTCGAGGTAGTCACTTTAAAAATAATTTTTCGTATACCTATTTCTGAATAATTTTTAACTCTTTTTAAATAGATTAGGGTATTTTGAAAGCTTTCATGAAATTTTGAAAATTTATTGGCATTTAAAAAAATTCCAGGGAATTTTTCAGAGGTTTCAGTGGTTTTAAGGAATTTTAAAACCCTCCCAAGTATTTTAATAAATTTTTAAATAATGTATTAACAAAACGTGAGGGATTTCTTAGGAAGGGTATACAAATTTTTCGTATATTTCAAGGTGTATCCAAATATTCTAAAAAGTTTTAATAATCCTAGGATATTTGTAAAAAATTGCAAAAAGTTTTTAGTTTATTTCAATAATTTGAAAACACTTACATACATTTTAAGGTCTTTTTAAAAATCTTAAACAATTTTCAAAATATTTCAAGGGATTTCTAAAGATTTAAAAGATTTTAGGGCGTTTTTAAAAAATACGAGAAATTTGAAAGTGATTTAACAAGTTTTTCGGAATTGCTAAATATTTTAAATATCTTAGTGTATTTTTAAAAGAGCTATAAAAAAGTTTAAAGAGGTTTCAAAATATTCAAAAGTGTTTCAAGAAATTTCGAGGAATTGAATTATTTCCTGATATTTGGCAAAATATTTATCAAGTTTTTGGAGAATTTCAATATTTTGAAAGGATTTAAAAAGTTTTCAACGTATTTTGATAATTTTTTAAAAAAATTATGAAAAAAATTGAGAGATTTCGCAGGTTTCTAAATATTTTTAAGTGTTTCTAGATATTTCCAAAGATTTTTAAAGTTTGAGGATATTTTAAAAGATATCAAGAAATTTTCAAGAACTTTAGAGAATTTCAAAATATTTTAAAGTGTTGGAAATATCTCACGGTATTTTAATATATTTTAAAATTTGATATGATTTTAAAGAATTTATTATTTTTTTAAATATTTAAACAAAAAATTTGAAGCTATACAAATTTTCAAGAAACGTCAAAAGATTTCGAAGGATTTTATGTATTTTAGAGTATTTTTAGAAATTCCAAAAAATTTTCAAAAGCTTTAGAAAATTTCAGTGAATTACAAAAGAATGTTAATAATTTAGTCGGATTTCACAGGATCTTAAATATTTTCGGAAATTTTAAAAGATTTGAAGGTATTTTTAAAGCATTAAAAAGGTTTAATTTATTTTTCAACATTATGAATTTTTAAAGATTTTTTTGATATTTTAAAAGATTTCAAAGAATTTTTAACAAGTTTAAATAATGTTATGGGATTTCAAAGAATTTTTAAGCTGTTATGGTATTTTTGCAAATTCAAGTAATTTTCGAAATCTTTCTACAATTGGAAGTGATTTCAAAAGTTTGTAAAGGATTTGAGTAATTTTAGGGTATTTAAAAAAAATGTAACTAATTTTTAAATTTTATTCAGTAATTTAATGGATTTTTGAAGGATTTAAAATATTTTAGGCTATTGTAAAATTTCAGGGTATTTTAAAAAAGTACAAGGAATTTTTAAGATCTTTAAAAAATTCCAAGAGATTTTCTAACATTTCTGAGGACTTCTCAAATTTTAAGGGATTTCCGAAAATTTGAATAAAATAATTTTAAGATATTTAAAAAAAATTCCAATGAATTTTAAATTGAAAGATTTTAGGGTATTTTAAAATTTTCCAAGGAAATATCAAAAACTTTAAAGAATTGGAAGGGATTTTAAAGTATTTGAAATGTTTTAGGGTATTTTTAATTTATTTTAATGATTTAAAAGATTTCAGGGTATTTCTAAAAATTACAAGCAATTTTTACGATCTTTAAAAAATTACAAGAGATTTTCTCAAATTTCTGAGGATTTCTATAATTTTAAGGAATTTACAAAAATTTGAATAAAGTAATTTTAAGATATTAAAGAAAAAATCCAATGAATTTTAAATTGAAAGATTTTAGGGTATTTTTAAAATTTCCAATAAATTATCAAAAACTTTAAAGAATTAGAAGGAATTTTAACGTATTTGAAATATTTTAGGGTATTTTTAATCTATTTCAGTGATTTAAAGTAATTCCAGAGGATTTGAAAGAGTTTAGGGTATTTTTAAAAATTGCAAGGAATTTTTAAGATCTTTAAAAAATTCCAAGAGATTTTCTCAATTTTCTGAGGATGTCTATAATTTCAAGGGATTTTCAAAAATTTAATAACATAAAAAAAAATTAAGATTAAAAAAATGCAATGAATTTTAAAATTAAAGATTTTAGGGCATTTTTAAAATTTCCAAGAAATTATCAAAAACTTTAGAGAATTAGAAGGGTTTTTAAGGCATTTGAAATATTTTAGGGTATTTTAAATCTATTTCAATGATTTAAAGTAATACCAAAGGATTTGAAAGATTTTAGGATATTTTTAAAAATTTTCTGAGGATTTCTATAATTTTAGGGAATTTCAAAAAATTTGATTAAAATAATTTTAAGATATTTAAAAAAAATCAATGAATTTTAAATTCAAAAATTTTAGGGTATTTTTAAAATTTCCAAATAATTATCAAAAACTCTAAAGAATTGTAAGGGATTTCAAAGTATTTAAAATATTTTAGGGTATTTTTAATTTATTTCAGTGATTTAAAGTAATTCCAAAGGATTTGCAAGATTTTAGGGTATTTTTTAAAATTACAAGGAATTTTTACGATCTGTAAAAAATTCTAAGAGATTTTCTTAAATTTCTGAGGATTTCTATAATTTTAGGGAATTTCCAAAAATTTGAATAAAATAATTTTAAGATATTAAAAAAAAATTCAATGAATTTTAAATTGAAAGATTTTAGGGTGTTTTTAAAATTTCCAAGAAATTATCAAAAACTTTAAAGAATTGGAAGGGATTCTAAAGTATTTGAAA
>JAAAKG020149376.1:0-10063 GCA_010014905.2 Druon quercuslanigerum
AAACGAATTAGTAAATTTAATTATTCTAAAAAATGTTAAAAATAAATATTAATTTAAATTGGGAAACATTAAAAGTTTCAAAGAAACTTTATCTAATCTGAAATTCACTAAAAAGTGAGAAACAAACTGTAATAAAAAAAATACAAAAAAAAAATACAAAACCTCTGAAAAAATAAGATTGCTATAATATGATTCCAATGTTTGAATTTTCATAAGTTTAAGCATTTAAATACGAGATTTCTTTCTATTAAGATCTAAAATTATTACATTTTGTACTGACTATCGAGGATTTTAATATGAAATTTAAAAAGATTTATTAGCGAAATCGTGTAGAAATTTGGAATATTTGAATTTCGAAAATAAGACAATAGCAAAACGTTGAAAATTGAATATTTTCAGATTTGAATTTTGGAAACTGGACATTTAAAAATACAAAATAATTTAAAATGTATTCTTTGATACTATTCATGTATATTAATTATAAATAATAAAAAATCAAAAACTTTTGAATTTCAATAATTTTATATGCATAGCGATTAAAATTTGACAATTTGAAATTGAAAACTAAATTAAATTGTTCAAAGTCAAAGTTTCTGAAATCCTAGAATTTTAATTTCTTATTACATAAAAAATTATTATTTAATATTGAAACTGATTTGGCAATTTTTCTAAAATCCAAAAGTAAATTTAGTAATCCTAAAAAACCTGTTAAAATAAATAGTAATTTTAAATGGGATTTAAATGGGATTCACTTAAAACTAAAAACAAATTTTAGCATAAAAAAGTACAAAACAAGATTATTATAATATTATTCCAATGTTTAAATTTACATAATTTTAAGCCATTTAATTCGAAATTTCTTTATATTCACATTTAAAATTATTACATTTTATTTAAAGAAATTTCAAAATTTCGAGGGGACGCCAAATAATTTTGTAGGATTTCCAAAGATTTTAAAGAATTGCGTAAAAATTCAGGCATTTTTTAGGACCTCCAAATATTTAAAAGATCTTAGGATGTTTAAATAATTGCAAGGAATTTATAAGAATTCTTAAGATTTTAAGGGTTTTTAAAAGAGCTTAGTGGATTTCTAAACAAATTTAGGGCATCGGCATACTTTCTAAAATAATTTTTCGTAAGAGAAGCGAAAATTTGACAATTTTTTTATAGTTTTCTAGTGCCTTGGGACTAATTTTAAGTTTTAATCCCGCCCTTATTTTAGCAAAAATAATTTCTTTTAAATTATAGAATATAATAATTAAAAAATATATAGTAAAATCGTAGATATGACTTACGCGGTAATAGAATCCACTGGGAGTTTCTTCTTCGACGATGTTCTTTTCGATTTTTGAAACAGAGAAGGCGAGAATTCATGATGGTCGGAAAACTCCATTTCCGTGTAGTGAGTTCTGGGAATTTTTAATTCCATTTCAAAGACCTTCGCGGAACCTTTTTTTATTTTTTTCTTTACAAGCAGCAAGAATAATTCGTTCAACGCTCCTAATTTCTATTTAAAAAATCAATAAATAAAAATAAACTGAAAATAAGACATAAATATGGACTTTTCTTTCTGAAAATATAAAAACTGTGTCCTTACTTCATTGAATTCAGACGATTGCGCATCGCCAAACGATTTCAGTTTCTCGCCAATCATTTTCAAGAGAATCGAGCAATTAAAATTGCTTTTTTCGACAATAAGTTTCAAAAACGGCCAGAGATATTTCTCCATTCTTTTTAACGACAGGTAGTTAATTTCCGTAAAATCTGGATCTCGTGCCAGAATCGGTAGGGCATAAACAATCGAAAATTCTGGAAGCCATTCAAAAATTCTCTCTTTCAGCTCTTCATTTCCTGAAAGGACATATAATATAAAATGCAAATATTACAAATTATGATTGTAATCAAATATCGCACGAATTCAGCTCAGTAATAATAATAATCTTAAAATAAACTTACGGAAAATATTATTTTCGGCAGTATTAATTAAATAATTAAGGAAAAAATTCCTCCGCGCGACAACAACTTCGAGAGCAGAATTTATTGCAATCATTCGCTCCTCTTGTTTTCCGGCGAGAACAAAAAACCCGAGAAATTCGTTCGTTAAAAATCGCTCGGGCAAACGATATTTGAGCCCTTTTATTAATTTGCGAACGAAGAGTGTACTCGCTTTGGTAGATTCATCCTAAGCAATAATTAAAATTATATATATAAAGCGCGGGTGGACACTACAATTTTTTAATTTTCAAGACTTGAATTTGAAAGATTTGATTTTAACTTTAGAATTCAAAAATTTTAGATCAAAATAAACATAATCTAAATTTTTAATTTTTGAATTTAAATTTATTGAAGTTGTATACTTTGGACATGAAGGTTAAAAGATTTTTTAAAATAATGTCGTTTAAAGTTCCATAAATTTGGATTGAATATTAAATATTGTTTGGTTTCAATTTGATGATTTAAAATTATTATAAAATTTGTAAAATTTCCATTTAAAAACATACAGTTTTTAAGTTTTCAATTTTTTTACAAAAATGAAGCACTAAATAATATTTTCGATTTAAATTTATTGTACACAAGTTTTTAAAATTCGTAATATCTCTTTTTAATATTGTCTCATTTGAAAAGATTTTTATTTAAAAATTTCAATTATAAACGAACTAAAATTAAAATTAGAGAAATATTAGTTTTACTTTGGTATTATTTAACCCAAAATTATCCAACTTTAAACGTTAGTACTTAAAAATTCTTTAACCTTGATGTCCAAATTATACAATTTTGATAAATTTAAATTTAAAATAAATTTTTTGGTTAAATTCATGCAAAAGTGGCTTCCTTGTTCACTAGAAGTAAAAATTCGAAATTAACATCATTTTGCAAATATGGCCGGTTTCAATTTCAAATTACTTAATTTTGAAGGATTCAAATTGCAAAATTGAATAATTTTGGGTTCAATATCACATATTTTTTAATCTCTTAAATAGTTCAAAAATAGAATATCAAAGTATGAATAATATCTGATTTTCAGTTTAGTGCATTTGTAATTTTAAAATAAGATATTATAATGTTTATAAAATTGTGAAATAAAATTACAATCAGCAAGTTGCATAAATTGCAGGTAACATATTTTTTAAATACGGCATGAGATTCTAAAAGAAATTGTAGCGCATTTGAAAATATCGTTCGTTTTTGGGAGTATAAATTAAAAAATTTTTAATTTTACATTTTTTAATTCATTTGTTGCAAATTATATAATAAATTTCAATTGAAAGCCTTAACTAAGGATTAAATAAGTTTGAATAAAAAAAATAAAAAAAACATTACTAAATAGAACGCTCAGAAATTCCGAACGTTGCACATTCAAATTCGAACATTAGAAAATAATTTAATTAGTATTTTTTAATCAGTTTAAAAATTGTAGCCATCAAAATTAAATAATTTGAAATTGAGAGCGTTCAATACTTGGAAAATGTTCTTAATTTCGAAATTTTACTTCAAACATGCCACGGAGTCACTTTTTCACTTTTAAACTTTTAAACTTTTTTACAATTTAAAATTCAATACTTTTGGATGAAAATAAACATAAACAAAAATTTTGATTTATAATTTAAATTGATCGAAATTGTATCATTTGGAGATCAAAGTTAAAGGATTTTTTATGAATAACGTTCAAATTCGAATCATTTTGGGTTCAATATTAAATATTGTTTCGTTTCAAATTGAAATCTTGCTAAAATAAAATATCAAAGTAAAAATAATATTCGTCTATTTTTCAGTTTGGCGCGTTTGAGATTTGAAAATTTTAAATTAAAATGCTTTAAAATTAGACAATATAAAATAAAGATATTACAAATTTTCGAAACCTATACAATAAATTTATAATGAGGAAAGAGCAGATTTTAGGTAATACATTTGTTAAATACGGTTTGAGATTCTAAAAATATTTCATATCATACTAAAAAATTAGGCATACGCTTCATTTTTGAAAGAAAAAATTGTAAACTTGAAAATTGTACGTTTTTAGATTTGAATGTTTCAAATTATATTATAATTTTTAATTGAAAGCCTCACCTTGTGATAAAATAATTTTGAATTCAAAAAGTAAAAAAAATCATTACTAGGAAATAGAACGCTAATAAATTTCAAACGTTGCAAATTCAAATTCAAATATTAGCAAATAATTTAAATTTTGAATTTTTTAGGAATATGCTAAAAGAAGGCATTAAATTTTAAGCCTTCAAAATATGATAATTCGAAATTGAAATCGGTTTTAAGTATATCATTTTAAATTAGAAGCGTTCAAAATTTAATATGTAATTCCAAATTTTATATTAGACTAAAATTTATTATTTAGAATTATTAGGAACGAAAACCTTTATTATAATAATTTAAATATCGTTATGTTTCAAGCATGAAAATCAAATAATTTCTGATCAAAATTTTTAAAATGTATTAAATTTAAATTACAGTCGTTTCAAATTAAACAAAATAAGAATTTAAACGTTATTGAAATAATTGCTAACGGAAATCCTTCTTAGTTGAATAATTTTAAATTAAAACCGCCAAAAATTTCATCTTTAGGCTTGATACTTTATAAATATGACAATTTTATAAACTAGTGTTTGTAAATCTCTGGTAATTCTAAACTAGTTTTTGAAATTGGATAATGTCGCACTGAATCCTTGAAAATTTTTACTTGAATTTGTAAGGAACAATTTTTAGATTGGGAAACATAACTTTTTTCAAATCAAAATCGTTTATAATTGTGCTATTTCAAATTAAAAATGTTTGAAATTGACTAATTTGCGATTAATAATTTAGAATTTATACTTGTGAAGCCTTTTAAAATTTGAATTATCGTTATTTTTTAACCATGAAAATCGAATAAATTCTGATAAATGCTTATATACTTCTTAAAATTTAAATTAGGAGCGTTTGGAAGTAAAGACAATGACAACCTTAACGTTATTGAAATAATTTTCAACTGTAATCCTTCGTAATTAAACAATTTCAAATTAAAAATCTGAAGATTTCGCCTTTTGGGCTTAATTTGTTATAAATTTGACATTTTTTAAACTACTGTTTTTTATTGATTCTAAACTAGTTTTTGAAATTTGATAATTTCGAGGTAACTCCTACAAAATTATACAATTTTCTTTGAATTTGCATTGAAAAATTTTGAGCAGAAAGCGTTTAAGTTAAAATATTGCTTCGATTGGAAAATTCTCTATATTTAAAAAATTTTCAGTGCGTCTTTAACTTGTCGATTTTTGAATATCCTAAAGGTAAAATAAATTAAAAAATAATAAATTAATGAAATTAAAACACTCTATTTGAGATAGTTCAATTTTTGTAGCTTCGACTTTGGAATTGCACAATAATGTTAAGTATATTTAATTTGGTAATTATCTAATTTTGAAAATTTCAAATTTGTACAAGATTAAACATTATAAATTGAAATTGTTCAACTCATATCCGAATTTCTAAATCATTAAAAATCACTCACATTCATTAGCTTCGAAAGATCGTAGAAAATCTGAAGAGGAATCGAATGTCTCAATTCCTTTTTCTCGCAGATTTTCAGAATCGCACAAGCAGCTTTCGCACGAAGCCTGTTCTTCGTCGGTTCTTTTAAAGAATAAGGTTCCAGCAAAAAAGTATTCAAAATAAAAAAAAAATTATTTGCCAAATCCTTCAGAGCTTCAGAATCTTCTAGTCCATAAATCCATCGAGCCACGCATTTTATAGCTTCTTCATATGATCTTTCTGCCTTTGAAAGTTCATTTTCACCACACCAGTCGGTTTCTGATGTTCCTGGAACTTCATTTGCTTTATAATCTCGAAGATAATCAATAATCTAAAAAGGGTTTTAAATTTATAATATATTATTATGACTAGAGTACAATTTCAGAGTGTCTACCCTACCTTAAGGGTCTGAAAAACCTGGAATTGCCAGGGAATTTTTATATACCTGCAAAAATCTGGAAATGTCAGGGAATTTTTTCGACAGCGTCCTTCATTTTTTTTTTAATTACAACATAAAATTGTATAATAGTGATTTTTCTTTTGCAAAAGTAGCTTCATATTACTGTATTTAATTTTTCTTAGTGAAAATCCGTTCTTTTATGGTTTGAAATTAATTTTGTTAACTAGAAACTAAACTATGACTGTTGAATATTCCATTATTTTAGTCAAAAGTTAATTTGTTTGGTTGAAATTTTGATTTTTGACTAACAAATATTCAATTTTTGGTTGAAAATTAATCCTTTTTAGTAGAAGTTAATATGGTTGAAAAATCATCTTTTGGGTTTAAACTACAATTTTTTTGTTAATAATTCAATTATTATAGTTAAACATTCATAATATCAAATTCATCATTTTGGGTGAAAATTTATCTCTTTTTTGGTTAAATATTCAACTCTTCTACTAGTTGAAGATTAATCATCTTGTTTGGGAAATTATCACTTTATTTAATAATATAACTATTTTCTTGAATTTAAAAAAATTAATTTCTCTAACTGAAAATATAACTGTACTAATTAAATATTCCAGTTTAAGATTCAAAATTTTATGTGAAAATAAATCACTTTGGTTGAATATTTCTTGTCTGGAGAATGAAGCTTTTTAACTGAAAATTTAACTATTTCATTCTTGGTTAAAAAAATTATCTTTTCTAGTTGAAAATTCGTTATTTTTGTTGTTGTTGAAAATTATTTTTTTTTGTCGAAAATTCAATTTTTCTAGTTAAAGATTGATCATTTTGGTTGTTATTTTTTTGGAGTTAAAGGTTCAATTTATTTGTTAAAAAATCATCTTTTCCAGTTAAAGATTCATAATTTTATTTGAAAAATCATGACTTTGCTTGAACATTTTTTTTGTGTCAAATTAACTTTTTAGCTGGAAATTTAACTATTAACTGATTGCAAAATTATCTTTCTTAATGGAAAATTCGTTATTTTTGGTTAAAAATTCATGTATTCTTTTTAAATATTTATCTTTTTAGTTGAAAATTTATCACTTAGTTTAAAAATGTAACTATTCTCATTTAAGATTCCATGAAATAGAAATAAAATTAAAATTAAAAATTCGTCTCTCTGGTTGAGTATTGCTTTTTTAACTGAAAATTTATCTATTAAATTTTTAGTTGAAAATTTATCTTTTTCGGTTGAAAATTCGTTATTTTTTCTTTGTTGAAAATTCAATTATTCTATTTAAAGCTTCATTATTTTAGTTGAAAATGCTCCTTTTTGATTTAACATTGAAGTATTCCAGTCAAATATTCATGATTTTAGTTAAATTTTTTTTTATATTAAACTCATTACTTAAAAAATTAATTTATTCCAGTTAAAGATTCATCATTCTATTTTAAAATTTATCGCTTGAGTTGAACATTTTTTTGTATGGAAAATTAACTTTCTTGACTGAAAATTTAACTATTCAATTTTTCGTTGAGAAATTATATTTTTTAGTTGAAAATTCATTATTTTTGTTGAAAATTCAATTATTATATTTAAAGATTCCTCATTTTAGTTGAAAAATGTATAACCTTGTTTGAAAATGTAACTTTTTTTAATTAGTTTTTTTTTTGTTGGTAAACATTTTTTTAAACTGAAAATGTAACTATTTCCATAGAATTTGAACATTAATTTTTTTAAAATAAAAATTGAACTATGTAATTTGGTGTTGACAATTAATTTTTTTAAGTTGAAAATTCAACTATATGGTCGATAATTAATTATTTTGTTGAAAATTCGCCTTTTTGGTAGAAAATTAATATTTTTGGGTGAAAATTCTACTATTTGGTTAAAAATTCATCTATATTGTTGAATTTTTGTTTAGTTGGAAATCAATTTTTTAACTGAAGATTGAATTATTCCATTTTTGGTTGAAAACTGATTTTTGTAGTTGAAAAGTTAACTATTTGGTTTATGATTGATTTGTTTTAGGTAAAAATTGAACCATCTGGTTGAGATTTCATCTATATTATTGAGAATTTGATTCTTTTTTTAATGGAAAATTATTTTTGTAACTGAAAATATGACTGTTCTATTTCTGGTAGAAAATTGATCGTTTTTAGTTGAAACTTGAACTATTTGGTGGAGAGTAAATAAATTTGAGCGGTTTAAATTCAATTTAATTTAATACCCAAATTAATTTTACCTAAATATGCACTAAATATACAGTATAAGATAGAATAAAACATTTGTTTGTATTATTACTCAAATTAATGGACTTTAGGAAGAAATTTAAAAAAATGATTAATTATATTTGTATAGTATATTATTATTTAATTATTTAAGTAATCAATGGTTCAAATATATTTAAGAATATTTTGTAATAAAATTTGTCAAAGCTTTTTAAATTTTGATTCCCCAGAAACTGAAAAAAAAACATTATTTAGAGTACTATGAAAAATGATACCTAGAAAAAGCCGGGAAATATCCGAGATTTTTTTTCCAGGATTTGAGTAGACACCCGGAATTTTAATTTAGATTTAATCAAGATTGTCGAACCTTTTGGATTAAATCTTCGACTTGATGGCACTTCCCCTCTGGCCTTTCGATTGCAATATGGCCTAAAGCTATCACAGATCCTAGAAAAAATTCTGAATTTGGTTGAAGATTCATACTTTCTAGAATTTCTTCATAGACTAGTTCGAAATTTGGCGTTGAAAATTTTAAACAACGAATCGATTGTTTAGATTCTTTGGGTGTTCCCTCGATTGCTAGTTTTTTTGCCGTGGAGATTAGGAATTCTAGAATCGAATCCGAATTTATTATTTTGTAGAGGCATTTCCGTTTTCCTAACGTTGTTAGAAGGGACAGCATGAGTGATCTTCTGACTTCGTCTTCGTTTTTGAGGTAGTTGATAAATAGTTTCGGGATTTCCTCGAATTCAAATGAGGTGGGGTAGTAGTTGGCAAGAACCTAATTACAATAATAATTATATCAGAGCAGGTAGGCATATTTTCAGACTGGGAAAATCTCTGAATATGAATTCTTAACGAAATATTTTTAAATTCCACCAATTTCCACATAAATAATTTGAATTATTTAAAAATAGATTAGCTTTAAAGTATACGGATGCCCATATCCTAATTATTATTTAATTAAAGATCTTATTAAAATATTTTTTTCTACAAATTTAAACTTATAAAATTGCATTATTTCCCAAAATCAAAACATTTCAGAATATTCCATAAGATCCTCTAAAAGCTCTGATTTTTAAAGAATTTTTTAAAAGCACATTTCAAAATTTTCAGCGATTTTTAGAAAAGAGAAATGTCTAATAAATTTTAGTAATTCCAGAATTTAAACATGACGCCAGAACATCTTGTAATATTCTAAAGTATTCTAAAAAAAGATTCACATAATATTCAATAATATTCCAGATTCTTGAACACCATTGTGCAAAATTGTAGAAATGTGAAGAAAACTTACAAAATTATAAAGAATTTTAAAAATAAGAGAATATTTAAAAGCTTCCCAAAAAGTAAAATTTCTTAATCATTTGTCCAATAAATTTCAGTCACTCAAGAAAATTTCCAGAAAATCTTATGCAACTTTGGAGCACTCCAGAATCTAGAATATTCCAATATGTTCTAGAAAATTGTACAGCATTAGATTATAGAATATTTCTGATTTTTCGTACATTTAATATACTGAAAAGTCAAAAAATTTCAATTTTGTGTAGCGCTTTTGTGTATCTCAACTTCATTCTTCACTAAACTCGAATCTTTTTTATGTATTTGACATAAAACTTTTTAATAAAACTTTGTAATATACATAAAAAATGAAATAGTTTCATATTTTTTTAATTCCAACAGATTTATTGTTTCTTCAAGTAGAATTTAAGTCAATTTTAATTTCATTCTAGAATCCTAATTAATTCTAATTAATTATATTAAAGTATAAATTATTGCAACTCAAACGGGATTCAAGTTAATTTAAAATGAAAAATAGAAATCTAGTAAAAATAATAAAATAATTTATCAAAAAATTAACTTTCTGAATCTTAAGGAATAACTCAAGATAAAATTTCAATTTTCCATTCCGTTTTTTATTTC
>JAAAKG020149377.1:0-10062 GCA_010014905.2 Druon quercuslanigerum
ATAATAATAATTTAATAATAATAATAGTTAACGTTTCAAATTAATATTTGCATTTTTCACAAAATGGTGGAATTTTTAAAAACAAAAATTGAATTTTTAAACAAATATTTGAATCCTTAACCAAATAGATACATTTTCAACATGGAAGATTATTTTTAACGAAAGATACGATTTTTCAACTGAATACTTGAATTTTAAACTCAAAAATATTATTTTTCAATAAAAAATGTTTTTGAGTCTAAAAAATAAATAATAAGAAAAATATTACATTTTAATCAGTTGAAATTAATAAAGAAATACGAATTTTTAACAAAATAGATTGTTTTTCAATCAAAAATGGTCTTTATTTTTAAAAGTATTTATTTAATACAAACAAAAATATAAAATTTCAACCAGTTGAATTTAATAGAAAAAGTACGAATTTTTAACAAAATATTTCAAACCTTAACTAAATGATGGATTTTAAACTACAAAATAATTTTTGTTCCCAAAAAAAATAATTTTTTTGAAAAAATATAATTTTTTTAGCAAATAACTGAATTTTTAACTTATTAAAAATAAACTAAGAACCAAAAATGGAATAGGTTAATTTTCAGATAAAAAATTTGTTTGTTTTGTGTTGAAAAAATTACATCTTTACCGAAAAGACGAATTTTTAAGAAAATATTTTAATTTTCAACCAGAGACATAAATTTTCAACTGAAATGACGAGTCTTTTACAAAAAAATGATTGTTTCACAAAATTATTTAACATTGTACCAAATTGTTGAATTTTCATACAAAAAGGGATTTTTTATTTAATATGATTATTTTTCTAATAAAAAATATAAATTTTCTATTAAATAGTTGAATTTGAAATTGTTTTAAATGTTAACAAAAAATGATACAGTTAAATTTTCAATTAAAAATTATTTTTTAGTTAAAAAAAGACCAGTTTTTTACCGAATTGTTCAAATTTCAACTAATTAGATAAAATTTTTGAACAAAAAGTATTAATTTTCTACTAAAAATATAAATTTTCAGGCCATGATGGAAAAGTTACATTTAAAGTCAAAAAATTAATTCCTGATAAAAAGATAAATTTTTAACAAAATATTTCAATTTTCATTCAAAGAAGAGAATTTTAAACCTAAATTATGAATCTTAAACAATAAAATAACGTTTAACAAAAAAATCGTGATTGTAGTACATAGTTGAAATTTCAACCAAAAATGTGATTTTTTAATCAAGAAGAATAATTTTCTACTAAAAAAGTTAATTTTCAACCAGTAAAAATTAAATAGTTAAATTTTCAATTAAAAAATTATTTTTTAGTCTAAAAATATCAGTTTTCTACCGAATGGTTCAACTTTCAACCAATTAGTTAAAATTTTTGAACAAAAAGTTTTAATTTTCAATTAAAAAGATCAATTTTCCAGCCATGAATGAAAAGTTACATTTGAAGTCAAAAAAATTGATTCCTAATAAAAAAAAATTTTAAGAAAATATTTCAATTTTTATTTAAAGAAGTGAATTTTAAACCTAAATTATAAACAATAAAATTAATTTTTAATTTAAAAAATCATTATTGTACTACATAGTTCACATTTCAACCAAGAAGGTGATTTTTTAAATTAAGTTTCTACTAAAAAAGTTACATTTTTAACCGGTAAAAATGAAATAGTTAAATTTTTAGTTAAAAAATTATTTTTAAATTCATAAAGACGATTTTTAACCAAGTATATACATTTTTAATTTAAAAAAATTAATATTCAAGCAAAGATAGAATAGTTACATTTTTAGTTACAAAAATTAATTCTTTACTAATAACGACGAATTTAAAAAAAAGACTTCAATTTTCAACCAAAGAGATGAATTTTTAACTTTAATGATGGATTTTGCTAAACAAATTAATTTTTAACAAAACCATAAAAGTTTTATGTTTTAATAAAACATTTTTTAAACCAAAAATAATATAGTTACATTTTCAGTTTAAAAAATCAATTCTCAAGCAAAAAAGACTCATTTCTAACAAAATGGTTTAATTTTCAACCAAAGAAATTTTTGAATCCTAAATGATGAATATTTTGAATAAAAATAAATTTTTACATCAAAGTTTAACATTCTACGAAAGTAATTAGATTTTTATTTAAAATGAGAAAATTAAAAGAAACGTTTTGCTTTGACTAATTAAACACAGTATAAAATATAAAAATTACATAACTTTTTTATTTATTTAAAAATTTCTGTTACAGTAATTAAACTTTGTAACTTAAAAATTATAAAAGCTTCTTTAATTTAAAAATCCAGTTTCGAGTTTGGAGACTAATTCCAAGCGGAACGTAAATCAGGATTATTCTGAACAACCAATCATGAATAGATAAAATCCTGCACGAGATTTTCAAATAAATTTTAAAGTGAGCAATTAAAGCAGAAAATGTCTTCTGAGAGCAATGAATATTTTGCGCCTTGAACTACATCGTACAGGTACATCCCGCAGGTAGCGAGAAGCGGAAATGTAGGAGATACCTCGAACTTTTTATGAGCCTTCCGACGGCTCTTCTTCCGTCGAGTTTTACGCGCTCCCACAAAAGGTCTGCTTTTACTTTTTTATGGTCGGCCGATTTTCATTTCCGAATTTTCGCAACTTTCTTTTTTTACGGTCTTTTGAACAGAACTGCAAACCCAAATGCCTAAAACTCTAAATCTCTAAAAGACGCAATTTCCTTCATTAGGATAGGACTCAAAAGGTGAAAGTTACACTGACCATTAGGGGTAGACTGGGTCTCTTCACAAAAAAACGTTTCTAGTCAGGAGAAAGTTTTAGGATCAACACCCAGGATCTCTTTTTTTTATGAGATTCTTTTTACAAGAATTACCTGTACAGCTTCGCACTTTCTAAAAAAAAAAAATATTGAGGAAGCTTGGAACAAGTCGGCAGTCGCTTGCTGGAAACTCGATCGGTTGCAAGTTTCCGAACGGTGCTAAAATTCTATTAAACAATTTCAGAAATGTAATTTCTACAGTTTTTTTAATTGCTTTTTATGTTATTTTTTGAATCAGTGGGTGAAGGTTTTAGTGGTGCAGTTTGAGTGCATTTGCATTGGGTGCTAAATCACCTTGGTGGAGTTCTGCTGTGTAAATTACTTTATTAGCCGCATCGACCGCTTTTGCTAAACAAGGTAAACCAAAGCTTTACCTGAAACCGTACTTGTCAAAACAGATCTGTTGCAAATCAGTGCAGCGGTGCCCGAGCAAAATTATATGGTGGCTCTCAGATAACGGTTATTAAGTTCCTAAACCTGAGGCAGCTTCTAAGATTCGTATAATTTTGCTTGATTGTTTCATCAAATTTTCATCGGATCAAGACATCAAAACTTTCTGGGTGGAAAGTAATTATGATGGAAATAGATCCTGTTATTAAAGAGGCTAAATTAAATCATGGTTAAGTTTATTTTTAGCCTATGATGAGAAGCAGAAAGTTTATTTGCAATCTGGAAATTAAAAAATATTTATATTTAATTCATATATGAAAATTATCCAACAATTTATAATCAAGATTTAAAAACTGATACGTGTCACTTTCAATTTAAAAGTGGTTAAAATGAAAATATTAAGAATTTTGAGCTCTAATAATTTCAAAATCATCTGCAAGTGGTTCTGGATCTAAAGTGCCTCCAAAGTGATTCTTTTTTCTTTGAACAATTTTCATTAAACAAAGTGTAAACTGTTAATTATTCTGAATAGAGTTAGTTAATTAGAGAGACAATTGAAATTTACTTTGGGTAAGTTGTTTCTGCAAAATTTGAGTAAATAATTTAGAGATTTGTGTATGTGAATGCGCCGGAAAGTACGGAACATATAATCCAAGCCACCACACGCGACGGAAGTCAGAAACTACCATTCATCACGCATGTTTAGCCATGTTTCTACATGTTTTTGTCAATTTTCCTCTAATAATAAGAAAAATAATAGTGGCTCATGTTTTAATAATCTATTCTAAGATTTCATTTTACCCTAAATTAAATATTTTGTTTTATTTATAGAAGCAATAATCGAAACATTATTTCTACGTAAAATAAAATTTATGATCGCCAAGAATTAATTTCCAAAAAGACAATTAAGAATATGTGTAAACGATCTTCTTTTTTTTTAGAAAATGTTTTTATTGATCTGATCTAAAAATAATAAATCTAAAGTTTAAAAATTCAAAAAATGTATCATAATATCTTCTCTAAGGAGCTGTGCACCTTTTTCGAATCTAAAAGTATGTCTAAAATCAAAAAGTGTAAAATCAAGAATTCACTTTATTTTCTCAGCAAAATTTCCAATTCACTAACGCAATATTTTTTAAATATTAAAAATTAACTTCCATGTTTCTTTAAAATTAAAAAGAAAATCTAAATTACTGTATTCTAAATTTTTGTGTTGGAAATTTAATATATTTTTTTTCAATATTAATCTTCTTTTGTAGAAAATCTAACATTTTCCATTGAATATGAATAACTTTTTTGTTAAAAATTTATATTTTCCATTTAAAAATTCAACTGCCTTGTAGAAAATTAAATAATTTTATTGAAAGTTTAAATAGTTTTTTTTTTATTTAAAAATCATTGCTTTGGTTAAAATTTGAATTACATATTTTGTTGAAAATTCGCTTTTTAAATTAATTTTTAAAACGAAGAATTTAACTTTTTGGTTTAAAATTTATGTATTTTTTTTTAATGCATCGTTTTTGGAAAAATAAGTAATTTCTTTAGTGAAAAATTTAACTACTTGTTTTAAAATTAACATATTTTGTTGAAAATTCCACAATTTTGTTAAAAAGTTACACTTTTTTTTTTAGAAAAATAAACTTTTTCGGTTACATATTAACATTTTTGTTGAAAATTCATATTTTAAGTTGAACTTGGTTAAAAGTTCAGTTTTAAAATTAAGATTCATCATTTTAGTTCTTCTTTATTCATAATGTGTCCCCTAAGGGTTTACATGACTTCCATTCCATACCACTTACATAATAAACAGAAAGAAAATTTCAGTTCAGTTTTAAAATTAAGATTCATCATTTTAGTTAAAAAATCATTTGTTTTCTTAAAAATTTAACTATTTTCTTGTTATTTTGTTGCTTTTTTTGTTAAAAATTGAATTTTTTGAACTGAAAATTCAACTTTTTGATTTTTGGTTTAAAATTAATATTTTTTTATTGAAAATTCAACTGCTTGGTTGAAAATTCAGATATTTTGTTAAAATTCACATTTTTTGGTAGAAAACTTAATACCCTTGGTTAAAATTTGACGTATTTGGTTCAAAATTAGTCTTTTTAATAGAAAATATATATTTTGTTCCATTTTTTAAAAATTCACTTCGCTTGAAATAACACGTTTTTAAATTTTTATTGAAAATTAATATTTTTTGTTTGAAATTTAAAATGTTTTGGTTTACAGTTAAACTCCTTTCTTAAAAATGCATTTTTTTGGGTTAAGGTTTATAATTATAGTTAAAAATTAACCGAATTGGTTAAAAGCTAAAAAACTTCGTTGACAGTTCGAAAAATTCGTTAAAAAATAACCATGTTGTTTAGTTCAACTATTTTGTTAAAAGATAACTTTTGTTTAAAATTCTACTTTTTTGTAGAAAATTTGTCGTTTTGGCTTGAAAATGTAACAATTTTGTAGAAACTTTAACTGTTTTTTGATAGAAAATTAGTTCTTGAAATTGAATTTTTAAAATTAAAATTACACTATTCCATTTTTTGTTAAAAATGTGTCTTTTTTATTTTTAATTTTATTTTTCAGCCACTTATTTAAAAATGTATGTAATTTTTTTTTAATTTGTCTATTTTGGTAGAAGATTAATCTTCTTGTTCGAAAATGTAACTATTTGTTGATAATTTGTCTTTTTTAGTATAGAAAAATCTTCTTGGTTAAAAACTAACCTCTTTTGTTGAAAATTCAATTATTTCTTTAAAAATTCAACCCTTTGGTAGAAAGCTCGTCTTTTTTGTCTGAAAAATCCAGCATTTTAAATATAATTTCTTTTCTTTATTGACTCAAAAATTTTTTGATTTGAAAATTGATCTCTTTCAGTAGAAATTTCAACTTTTTTGGTTAATAATGCAACTTTATGGTTTAAAATGAATTTGTTTTGGTTAAGGATTCAACTATTTTGTTGAAATTTAGTATTTTTGTCCAATTCAACTGTTTTTATTTAAAAATAAAAAACATATTAGCTAAAATATCAGCTATTATATTTTTGGATGATCTTTCAGCTCTTGTTAAAAATGTTAAAATATTTGTAATGTATAAAATTGTTAAAAATTATAGTTGTTTGAAAGTAATAATTCATAAGAAATAGTAAGATTTGACTGAAATCTTCCTCTCCCAAAATCATCGTACTTTATTTTTGGAAGAACTCTAAATAATTTCACCAACTAAATTTAGTCGTAAGAAATTATGTAAGATGAGGGGGAGGGGGTCAAAAATGACGAAAAATAAAAAAGGGGGGGGTAAGTGGCTCAACATTAAAAAAAAAATATGCACCCCCCATTATGAAGATTAACTAACTTTATTTAAAAGAATAGTGCTCATAATAAGTATCATTAATTAATTTTTATCAAGGCGATTAATTTACTGATGAAAAATATAAATTTTCTGTCAAATAAGTTGAATCTTGAAATAAAAAAAATATTGAAAAAAAAAGAAATAGTCAAATTTGCAGCTAAAAAAACTATGTTTCACTTTAGAAAAGACGTTTCAATAAAATGGTTCAACTTCTAATCAATTATTTAAATTTTTAAACAAAAACTTGCATTTTTTAATAAAAAGCAAGTACCTTTAATTTTAATTATATACCTTATCATGAAGCGAACATCATTTGTCAGTGCTAGTTTTTCCCGACGGAAATAAGTATCCTCGTCGATTTATCGTTTTATGGGCAGAGCTTTTAATTAGTTATCTGTCCTCTTGTAATTAGACCTGTCCGGAGTCAACTTTTACGAATCACCCCGGCGTTCATTCGAGCGGCAATATTACCGTGCAAAAGATATTGCGGGGGTAAGTCGACGTCGAAGGGTAGCGGCAGGGGTTGAAAGAGTAAAATTGGGGTGAGGCGGGGGGTGGGTAGCGACGAGCAAATCATCGAGTTTAATTGCAAAACCGTCGGCATGATTTAATTACACCCAGCAGCGCTATTCGCTCTACAAATACCTCCCAAACATATATACATATATATATATATATATATATTTCGGATGTACAAGCAGCTTTCAAATTCAAAGTTTTTTCCTATTTTTGAGATAATATTTAAATAAATAGTGATAAACAATAAAATAAGTCTGTTAACGATAATTTAATTATGAAATATTAAAACAATTGGAAATTTTTCCTAAAATATTTACTTCAGATATTTTGGGAATTGTTTCGTAAAATTGAGAACTTGTCTTCAAATAATCTAGGGAAAAATCCCGAATAGTGAGGGGGAATACTTCTTATGACATTTAGGTGAATTTTCCATTTTTTTAGGAAATATTCCTCTTATATATTTGGGAATGTTACCTAAAATATTTGGGAAAAAGTTCCCAAAAGTTTAAGTAATATCCCCTAAGAGATTTAAATGAGATTTTCCCTAAAATATTTTGCGGTTATTTTGTGATTATTTTATTATTTATTATTTTATTATTTTGTGATCAAAGCAAAACATTTGCACAAAACTTTATAAAATCTTCTCTAAAATATTCGAGAAAAGTTTCGAAAATTTCAATAAATACTCCCCGCCCAAGATGTTTTTGTGAGATTTTCCCTAAAAGGGCAACATAATTAAACAAAAGTTTGTAAATCTGCCAAAAAAAATGTCGAAAAAAATTTCCTGAAGATATTTTCGGGATATTTCAATATTTTGAGGAATATTTCCTAAAAATTGGGAAAATTTACCCAACTAACGCGAATTAAGACACGTCAATTTTCCCAAAATTTTTAGAAAATATTCCACATAATTATTTGGAAATTTTCCCTAAAATATTTGACCAAAGTTCCTAAAATTTACGGAAATTTATATTTATTAGACCTAGATATTTTAGGCAAATTATCTCAAAAATATTTTAGGAATAAGGCAGAGAACTTTGAATTTTATGATAGAAACAAAAAAATTACTTGAAGGTTTGTAAATTTTCCCAAATTTTTCGGGAATATTTTGTCACTATATATCTTGGGGAATATTTCTTAATAATTTCCCTAAAATATTTTGGAAAATATTTCCTATAAATTGGGAAAATTTACCCAACTATTTTAAGACAGTTTTGAAAAAATTTTATGGAACACTTTCTTTATATGGGGAATATATTTTATAAATTGAGAAAATTTCACTAATAAAACTTCGGAACAATTTCCTCTAATTTAATTGAAAAAAACCGCATGAATGATTTTATCTCTTAAAGTTTAGGGAATATTTCCTCATTTTTCTTGAATTTATCCCATTTTTTGGGTAAAATTCCCTAAAATCTTAGTGAAACGTATTTTCAATAAAAATGTTGAGATTTTTGCAGGAAAAAGGGAATAATTTTACAAACTTTACAAAGTTGCAGACAAAAATATTTTTCTAAAAAACTTTAAAAATCATTTTTATTAGTTATTATTATTTTAATTTTTTAATTTTTAGAAATATATTTCACGGTACAATGTTAAGAAGTCAAAAACACTGAAATATCTTATAGTCGAATAAATCACAAATTAATTTCTTTCTAGTAGAAAATATCTCATCATTTTTTCACTTTTTGGAAAAATTGCTTATAATTGAACAAATTTTCCACATTATATGGGGTTCACCAGTTTATACTCGTTCCTAAATTAAAAAAAATGTCTAACTTTTTGGGGAAAATCGTGATGCTAATGATAAAAATTTCCTACATTTTTTGAGAATCACTTAATCTCTGTAATTTTCGTGAATATTTCCTCATTGCCTAGGAATTTATCTAATTTCTTAGGAAAATTTCTCCAATTCTTTGCGAAACTTATTTTCAACTAAAAGTATGGAAGTCTCCCCCCTCCAAAAAAAACTGGGTAAAAATCATCAAAAGTGTACTTCAGAGGGGCCAATAAGAGTTAAAAAATGTTAGTATCACGTCGTGAGCTTAATATGAGCTCTTAAGTTTTATTAATAGAGTGGGCCAGGAGACCGTCAAAAGAGGCAAAAATTTAAGAATTTATTGGATTTGCATCAAACTTTTTAAATGGGGGTTTTTTGGGTCACTGACTTTGAATTTTATGTACAAATTTCAAAAATCAAACGGCGGTCATAATGCTACGATTTCGTCAGATTGGTATAAAATTTGCCATAATTAGCTTTTTGGGGTTGCTTACTTCGAATTTAATGTGGAAATTCAAAATAGCGTAAAAATTAAACTAACAAGGAATCAGTATTATCATCAGAGAATAACAGAATTTCCTAAATTCTTGACAGAATATATGGAGCTATGAATTAAAAAATATTGAAATTAAATTTTTTCTGAAAAAAATTTTTTTCTTTCGCTCCGCTGGGAACCGAACCACGTATGACTTCCGATTGCCGGTCGACTGCTTTCCCATTAAGCTACTCAAGAGATTGAGAGAAGAATCCTTTTTCAAAAAAAATTTGATTTTTAAAAATTGAACTACCGTTATTGGTGGTTTTTTAAAAATAGTTTCACAATCTTTTGACTAAATACTTCTTTTGCCTTAATGAGTGAAATCAGAGACATTTTTACGGGGATTTCTGTAAAGAAACTGAGCTTTTTTCCGAAGTCGTGAAGACGATATCACACGTGATCAGGAAAGAAAGGAAGACGGAGGAAGTGTCTTGAAGTAGACTCGTTTGCGCGTTTCAAGCAGGGCGTGTATCATTGCCGGAGAGTTGGCAGCCCTTATCTCTCAGTTTTTTGTCTGACTTGGCAGCACGCGAAGTCACATTCGCGCGAGTCCACCCTGCGACAGGAGATTCTGCTTTGATATCGTTACTGGCGAAGCACGCGAGCAACACCCCACCCCCCCCCCCCCCCCCCCCCCCCCCCCCCCCCCCCCCCACCCCCCCCCCCCACGACCACACCCAACGCAG
>JAAAKG020149378.1:0-10062 GCA_010014905.2 Druon quercuslanigerum
ATATTACAGGTAATTTATGGTAACTTATCATAAATTGCACAATCTCATTTTAAAAATGTTCATAAACTTCTGGTTACTTATGGAAATTTTGGGGCACTTATGATAATTTTACACGTAAATATGGTAACTTACAAAAAAAAACTCAAACTTCAATTTTCAAAATTTTTCTAAATTCCCGGAAATTAATGCCATTTTTTGGTAATTTATGGTAATTTATAATAAATTGCCAAAAATTAAATTTAAAAATGTTTATAAACTTCTGGTAATTTATGTATGTTTTCGGACATTTATGGTAATTTTACTGGTAAATATGTTAAATTATTGCAAATTACCAAAATTAAATTTTGAACATTTTTATAAATTCCCGCAAATTTATGCAATTACTTAATAACTGATGGTAACATTACAGGTAATTTATGGTAACTGGAAGAAATTGCCAAAAATTCAATTTATAAATGTTTATAAATTTGTATAAATTTTCGGGCATTTACGACAATTTTACAGGTAAATATAGTAACTGACCATAAACTACCTGATGTATAATTTCAATTATTTTTATAAATTTCATGAAATTTATGAATTTTTTGGTAGTTTATGATAATACTACAGGTAATTTATGGTAATTTATCATACATGGCCCCAAATTCAATTTGAAAACGCTTATAATTTTTTGGAAATTTTCAGGTATCTATGGTAAGTTACTTACCAAAAAATATCCCAAACTTCAATTTTCAACATTTGCATAAATTCATGGAAATTTATGCAATTTTTTGGTAATTTATGATAATATTAGAGGTAATTTGTGTTAACTTATTAAAAATGGCCCAAAGTTTAATTTAAAAATGTTTATAAATTTTCTGAAATTTATGGAAATTTTAGGACATTTATGGTAATTTTACAGTTAAATATGGTAACTGATCGTAAATAACCCAAAATAAATTTTGAACACTTTTTCTAATTCCCGCAGATTTATGCAATACTTTGGTAATTGATTTAAATATTACAGGTGATTTAAGGTAACTTACATAAGTTTTCCTAAAATAAATAAAAAAATATTTATAATTTTCCGGAAATTTATGGAAATTTTCAGGCATTTATGGTAATTTTATAGGTAATATGCTAACTTACCATAAATTACCCAAAATTTAATTTTCAACACTTACAAAATTTCGGGAAATTTATGCAATTTTTTGGTAATGTATGGGAATTTCGCAGGTAATTTATCGTAACTTATCACAAATTGCCCGAAATTCAATTTATGAATGTTTAAAAATTTCCGGAAATTTGCGGTAATTTATAATAGTTTTACATATAAATATGCGAGTAAAGGAAGCACGATTTAAGGTAATTTTAAGGGTATTTTATGAGAATTTACCATAAATTGCGCAACATTTAATTTAAAAATATCCAGAAATTTCCAGAAATTTATGAAAATTGTCGTTCATTTATTGTAACTTTAAAGGTAAATGTGCTAACGAACCATAAATTACTTATTTTAACTTATCGCAAATTGCCCAAAATTCGATTTTAAACGTTTTGTAAATTTCCGGATATTTATGACATTTTTTGTTAATTTATGGTAATATTACAGGTAATTTATGGTAACATACATAAATTGCACAAAGGTCAAATTATAAATGTTTATTAAGTTTCTGGAAATTTGCGGTCATTTATAGTAGTTTTACATGTAAATATGATAACTTACCGTAAATTTTCTAAAATTCAAATAAAAAATGTTAATAAATTTCAGAGAATTTATGGAAATTTCAGCCATTTATGGTAATTGTAAAGGTAAATATGGTAAATGACCATAAATTACCCAGAATTCTATTTTAAAAATTGTTATAATTTTTTTTGGTAATTTATGGAAACTTAAGATGCTATATGGTAACTTTCCATAATTTTCTACAAAAGAAGACAAATTTTTAATAAATGGCATGAATTTTTAAGTAAAAAAATAAATTTTGAAATAAAAATGGAACTATTATATTTTTAGTTGAAAATTAATTTTTAAAAAACAAATTTCAACAAAATTGTTAAATTTGTGACTTTTCGAAAAGATTAGTTTTCCACAAAAAGAATTATTTTTAAAAAAACTTTTAATTAAAATAATGAATCATCCAACAAAAAATACATATTCAAAAAAGTATTCCCAGTTTCAAATAAGTGCTACAAGTTTCAACATAATATTCTAAAATCCATGATAAAAAAAGATTAGTTTTCAACAAAACTGTTGCATTTTTAACCAAAAATGAAGTTTTTACAACAGATTAATTTTTACATCAAAATGAAAATTTTCAACAAAGGAAAAATTCGCAGTTTATAATAAAAAAGATGTTATCTGAAATGTGAAAATTTCATCCCAGAAATATGAATTTTCTATAAATGAATCTTTAACCTAACAATTACTTTCCAATAAAGAAGTATAACTGTGACTAAAAAGAGATGAGTTTTAACGTAAAAATGAATAGTTTACATTCCAATAAAAAAATATTATATAAATAAATTAAAAATAGCTTGATTTAATCAAAACAAAAAGACGAAACCTGAATATTTGATATTTTAACCTAAAAATATTATAATATTTTATAATATACAGTTGAGTTTTAATAAATTTGTTTTAAAAAATGCAACGAAACAGTCAAATTTTCTTCGAAAGAAATGAATTGATAACTAAACAAAAATTTGTAACCAAAAATGAAATATGTAGTTCACTTTTCCGTTTAAAAATAATTGAACCAAGAAAAAGTAGGGTTTTAATAAGATACTTAGAATTTGAACCAAAAAGATACATTTTTAAACAATAAGATTAATTTTCCACGAAAAAATCGAGTTTTCAACTAAAAAAAATGATTATTAATAAAAGAAAAATTTTAACAAAATCGTTAAATGGATCTTCAACCACCTGGTTTATTTTTAAACTAAAAGAGACGAATTTTTAATCAAACAATATTTTAAATTAAACGCTCTTCAATTTAACAAAAAAAAAACGAATTTTCAAAGAAGAAATATCAGTTTTTACCAAAAATAAAACAAAACCTTAATAAAAACAAATTTTTAACCAAAGTAATTAAAATATTAAATATTTTCTTTTAAAACTGAATTACTTGGACGTCTAATGTATATTACAAACTAATTGTGCATGCGTCGTACCAGCAGCCTCATTGGATGTTGAACGCGCGCTTATTTGAAAGGAATTAATGTGAAAATTAATTTTTTACAATATGTAATAATTAAAAAGTGCAACAAAATATTATGAATGATAGGGCAAGAGAGTACCGATAATCCGTTAGTAATTATAAGATTATAAATTATAAAATATAAGACTAAGTCATAAGTTCCCAAACCTAATTTCATAATATTATAATTTTCTCAAAAAATTAAGTTAGGAAGTTTAGAAATGCGAAGATTTTTCAAAATAAAAGTGATATCCTCTTTTATATTGAAAGCGCTTCTTGTGAATTCTTGGTTTGCCGTTATTCCTAATATTTCGATCGGAAGCTGAGGGGTCAAGATGGCCGGTCGTCGACCCTCGATTCTCGTGCAAAGGGATCCGTTCGAGGGATTCCAGGTGACCTCCGATGAACTTGGAGGCGATTGGCTCGATGCTTCTCGCGAGATCACCTTGCGGTATTTCGCGTGTCGTTAATTGGCTCCTACCAGAAGGATCCGCAGAAGCTGGAGGCTCTTTTATATCTGATAAGGATAATACGATTGTAATTGCTTCATCCACGTGAAGTCGTAAACAATACATCACTATAAACCCTCCAGAACAATATCATTAACTTCGTTTCTGAAATTTACTCCAGGAACTCTCCGCATCAGGAATTAGGGTTTTTTTTTTAAATCGATATTTGGGTTAAAATTGAACACCACTTGATTCCAATGAAACCGCATTGAGGTTCAGTTTGGAGAAAATAAAGTATTTCGAAAATTAATTGTCATATTTGAACATTTATATTTTGTCAGAATCGGTATTTGATGAAAATGAACTACATATTGGTTCAAAGCTACTCTGATCTTAGGTTAAAATTGAATCTTACCCTGATCACATATAACTAAAAATAAATCCTGTTTGAGAAAATTAAGTTCTTTTGAGTGATATTTGTCACATATAGAAAATAAATTTTCCTGGGATTATGCATTCTTTAAAAATGAATTCGACATAGCTTTAAGGTTGATTGAACATTGGGTCAAAATTAAACCCTACTTGATTCAAATGAAACCATGTTCAGGTTTACTTCAGAGAAAATGAGGTGCTTCGAAAGATAATTGTCGTATTTAAAAATTTATCTTTTGTAAGAATCTGTATTTCTTCAAAATAAACTAAATTTTGGATCAAAACTACTCAGATTTTAGGTTAAAATTGAATCCTATCAGGATCAAAAGGAACCAAAGTTGGGTCCACTTTAGAGAAAATTAGATTTTTTTAAAGGATAATTTTCAGATATAAAAAAACCTTTCGTAAGATTCTGCGGTATATTAAAATTAAGATGAAAAAGGTTCAAAGTTAATCGGATATTGGGTTAAAATTGATCCCTATCTCATTCAAATGAAACCGTATTTAGTTTTGGTTTGGAGAAAAGGAGATATTTTAAAAGCTAATTACCATTTTTGCAAATTTATCTAATTAAATTTGGGTTTAGTTTGGAGAAAATTAGGTTCTTGTAAAAGAGAATTGTCATATAGGAAAAATAAAATTTCGTAAAATTTTCCTTTCTTTTAAAATTAAGTAGACAAAGGTTACGTTAATCGGATATTGGGTTAAAGCTGAGCCAGATATGATCCAAATGGAACCATATTCAACTTCAGATTGAAGAAAATTATTTTATGTGAAAGTTAATTATCACATATGTAAATTTTTTTTCTTAAGAATCTGTTTTTCTTTTTAAAAAATACACTTTGGTTCAAAACTACTCAGATTTTAGGTTAAAGTTGAATCGTACCTGGATAAAGTGAAACTCACTTTGGGTTCAGTTTTTAAAAAATAAGGTTCTTGTAAAAGATAATTATCACATATGAAAAAACACTTCCAGAGCTTCTGCATTCTTTTAAAATGAATTCGACATACACCTAAAGTTAATCAGACGTTGGGGTAAAATTGAAACCAATTTGATTCAAATGAAACCGTATTCAGGTTAAGTTAAGAGAAAATGAGGTATTTTGACAGTTAATTGTTATATTTGAGAATCTATCTTTTGTAAAAATCTTCAGTTGTTAAAAACAAACTACATTTTGGTTCAAAGCTACTCGGATTTTGGGTTAAAATTGAACCCTATCCGGTTAAAATTGAACTCTTCCGGTTCAAATGGTGATCTATCATTTGCAGGCACAAAATTTTGATCTCAGATCAATATTTTTCGAGATTTAAACAAATAAAAATGTGAAGAATGTAAAAAATGTTAATAACTTAGTTTGTATAAATCTGCACCTTACTTTCAGGACTTTCATAATACCTCTTCCTCTTACATGCATACATAAACTATACTCTTACAGTCTGCATTGTAACCTTCACAATGACATTCAATAGAACATTTTAGTGCTCAACTTTCACTTCTTCTACTAAATCCTTCGAAATAAACGATTACAACTATTTTCCCGTCTCTAATTCTAAGGAACGGCTGAAAAACAGATGAAAGACTGGGGTCTCTTATCTTGTATATATGTAGAAAAAAAAGTCTCTTTCTCCTGATCTTCGACCGTCCATCCTATGTGATTTGCGATTCGAGCTGATCATCTTCCTCGGAAATCTTGAAACGTACCGTTTCGTAGATGTTCGTCGTGATAACCTACACTCGAGTTCGACTTGTTCCTCCGCGATCATGTTAGCAAGGTCTGCCCCTAAAGAAATATTCCGGCGTGACTCGCTTCTTTCAAGTTCACGACTCTCTCATCATTGTCTGCAACTCTGAATTCTATCCTTCAACCTTGATGACACTCTAATTATTATTGTCAATCTTCTCATCTGGAAGTACTTCTCCATTCGGGTCGTTTCCTGGTTCAAAAGTTATATTCTCTATCGAGACCAGACCATGAACCGGGGTAATGTCAGAACATTGAAAAATTATTTTCATTTGACTATTCAATTTGATCAGTACCTATTTTCAGTCGACTGTTAGGTTGTCGACTATTCAATTCCTCTTGCTCTGGTACTCTGGAGACTATCCTTCAACCGTGATGAGACTCTAAGGGCAGATTGCACCAACCATGATCACATTTTAATTTTTGATTAACTTTATAAATAATAATAATAATAATAGATGTTAAACGACGTAATTCAGACCAAAAGAAAGAAAGGACTCGAGTTGTTCAAGATCCTTTATTGGTAACGTTTCGAAAAACTTACGTTTTTCCTCATCAGAACGAAGTCATTCATTGCACAGTTCAGTTCATTTTCAGATGTTATTAAAATTGTTTTGAAAGAGTTCAGTTCATTTTCAGATGTTATTAAAATTGTTTTGAAAGGTTCTCAATCTCCTTCTACCAACAATTCTGTGAATGAATAGTTTATTATAAAATACTTAAGTTACATACACTAATAAGAAAAACTTATTTTAACATGAAAAAAATTGCGTCAATTTTGAGGTTAAGAAATAGCCAAAGAGAAATATATTTACCATAGAAGTTTCCATATTTGAAAGTTTTGGTAAGATAAGAGATTAACTCAAATACAATATTATTATAATAAACTAAATTTGTTAAAAAATGAATTAAAAAAACATTTTTGTGAAAAGGATGACCAGACTTTCATCTTGCTCCATTTTTCACCGAAATATGAATAAAAAGAGATAGAGAACCAATAACAAAGAGAAACATATGTCAATGCCGTATCACAAATTTGTAAACCTAGGTTCTAGACAGAAAAATTAATAATTACCTGAAAAACCATAAAGAAAAATAAAAAATTACATAATTTGTAACACAAAAAAGATGAACTATTAACAATAGTTAATTACCTATTATAGTGAAAAAAATTTAAACATAAGACAAAATTATAAAAAATTGGAATAATTAAAGCAAAAAAATTTTTTTTTTAATAAATTTTTGTTTTTATTTGTTTAATTCTTGTTTTATTTTATTAATTTGCACTTTAAAAAAATTTTTATTTAACGAATCTAAAATTATATTATATAATATGAAATCCAGAAAATTCATAGAATTCTATGAATTCCATCAATTCCGTATATTCCTTGAATGCTGCAAATTTCGTAAATTCCTTGAAATTCATTAATTCTGTGAATTTCGTTAATTTTATAAGTTTCATCAATTTCTTTAGTTCCATGAATTCCACGAATTCCTTTAATACCATAAACTCTTGAACTTGGTGAATTCCATAAATTCCGTGAGTTCCTTAAATTGCATAAATTCCCTACATTTATTGAATTCCGTGAATCACTCGAATTCCATGAACTATTTAAAGTCGATGAATTCCGCGAATTCCGTGGCATACGTAAATTCCATGAATTCCGTAAATTTCTGCAAATCCGCGAATTCCATTAATTCCGTGAATTCCATGAATTCTGTGAATTTCGCAAATCCAGCGAATTCATAGAATTCTATAAATTTCATCAATTCCGGAAGTTCCATCACTTCCGTATATTCCTTGAATGCTGAAATTTCGTAAATTCCTTGAAATTCATTAATTCCATGAATTTAGTTAAGTTTGTAAATTTCATAAATTCCTTTAGTTCCCTGAATTCCATCAATTCTTGAACTTCGTGAAATCCATGAATTCCGTGATTGCAAAAATTTAATGAATTCTTGTAATTCCATGAAATTTGCAAATTCTGCGACTTCCGTAAATTGCAAGAATTCCATGCATTTCGTGAATTCTGTGAATTCAATGAATTATTAGAATTTGAATAATTTGATGAATTCCGCTAATTCCGTGGCTTACGTGAATTCCATGAATTTCGGGAATTTCATGAATTGTGGGAATTTGATAAATTGCGCGAATTCCGTGGCTCCGTAAATTTCACGAATTCTGTAAATTTCTTGAATTCCTTGATTTCCATGAATTTCATGAATTCCGTGATTCCAAACATTTAATGAATTCTTGCAATTCCATGAATTCGACGAGTTATTTAAATTCTTAAATAAATTTCACGAATTCTGTAAATTTCTTTAATTCCATGAATTCCACGAATTCCGGGAATTCCATGAATTTCGTGAATTCCATCAATTCTGTATATTCCTTGAATGCTGCAAATTTCGTAAATTTCTTAAAAATTCATTGATTCCGTGAATTTTATTAATTTTATGAATTTCGTAAATCCCTTTATTTAAATTCATTATATATATAAATTTATTTATTCATTTAATTAAATTTAATGAATTCTTGCAATTCCATGAATTACGCGAATTCCGTGGCTTCCCTAAATTGCATAAATTCCGTACATTTCTTTAATTTCGCGAATTCCGTGAATTCATGAATTCGATGAATTATTTGAATTCGATGAATTCCGCGAATTCGATGGCTTACGTGAATTCCATGAATTTTGCGAATTTCATGAATAGTGGGAATTTAAAGAATTGCGGGGATTCCGTGGCTCCGTAAATTTCATGAATTTCGTGAATTCCGTGAATTCCATGAATTCGATGAATTATTTGACTTCGATGAATTATTTGAATTCGATGAATTATTTGTATTCGAAAAATGCCGCGAATTCCGTGGCTTACGTGAATTCCATGAATTTCGGGAATTTCATGAATTATGGAAATTTGAAGAATTGCGGGAATTCCGTGGTTCCGTAAACTTCACGAATTCTAAAAATTTATTTAATTCCTTGATTTCCATGAGTTTAATGAATTCCGCGAATTCCATGACTTTCGCGAATTCCGTGACTTCTCTAAATTGCATAAATTCCGTAAATTTCTTGGATTTCGCGAATTCCATGACTTACGTGAATTCCATGAATTTCGCGCATTCCATGAATTCCGTGAATTACTGGTGGACAATTTTTGTAACAGCGTATATAAATAAACCGTTTTCTTGATACGTTTTAAAGAATTTTTAACGGCTTTAGGTAACAAAAGTCATATATCCGTCGTAAAAACTAGAACACAAATACTGAATAAACTCGTCTGATTGAGTCGATAAAATTCCATTATTTATTGATACCTGCATTGGTTCCCTCGGACGTTAAACATTTTCTTATCACTTTTATTACACTGTCAATCATCTGTCGCCTATTAAATTCCTCTTGAACTGATACTCTGGAGGCTATCCTTCAACCTTGACGAGACTCTAATTATTATTGTCGTTTTTCTCATCTGGAAACACTTCTCCCTTCCAGTCATTTCCTGGTTCAAGAGTCTCTTGACTATCTAGACAAGACCATAAACCGGGGTGGTGTTGGTGCACTGAGAAATTACTGTCTATTGATAATTCAATCTTATATTATCTTACCTATTGTCCATCATCTGTCAGCTGTCAACTGTCACCTGTCACATTCCTTTAGAACTGATACTCTGGAGTATCGAATTTAATGAATGAAGACATTGTATTGATGGACGATTTTGGGATTGGTAACGGTTCCTCAATCAGGATTTTAATAGTCTGTGCAATGCAGCGAATTACGAAACCGCTTCTCCTTTGGCATGATATGGATGTACGTGTAAGCAATGCAAATTTTAATAGGCACACCTGAATAGCGAACGCATTTGAGGCGAGACGAATTCCTTTTGAATTGCGTCAAAGTCAATTGTGTCGACCCAACGGTAATTTACTATCCACATCTCGGGTTTAATAACCTGTTGACGGGAACATCTTTCTTCCCATTTCATTCAAGCAAATTAACTGCGGACTTTAATTACACTGATGACAATGATTGCAATTCTAGAGCACTTCTACCATACAACCCATGTAGAAATTCCGATCGGAGTTTAGTAGGGCCCTAGATAGATTTCCCTATTTCTAAACGGTCGCTCGTCGGGAAAAATGGAGAGGGCTTGACCAGTTCTGTAACTGTGTTTTAGGCAGGTTCTACACGGAAAAAAATTAATACCATACGAACGAAAGAATGAAGATTAACCCTAATTTAAAGAATTGATATATCCAGA